>APFE031418822.1:6854-42417 GCA_000404065.3 Pinus taeda | reverse complement strand
ACACGGGGTACGCACCCTGCCTTCAGAAACAGAGCGTGGGTATGCACCTGGTCTGAAGGTAGGTTGCGTACCTCGACCCTTTTTCCTTTAAAGAAAAGGTCGGGGTACGCAGGTTACCCATGGGCCACCTGCGTACCCCGAGGAGCGCATCCCAAAACCCCTATGCCTCCAAAAAATCAAACTAAAAACTTAAAAATGAATTCTAAACGGATGGAATTGAAGAGGAGGATGTTGTGGATTACCTGGAGGTGACGGCGTTCGATTCCGACGGTCTGATTTTCCCGCAATCTCCACGGGAAGTTTCTTGCCAAAAGCTCTTTTCTCAACCTCAACAGTAAAATGGTAAAAATGACATGGTAAAAGGTCTTTTTATAGGTTTTTTGGATGAATAAATGTTATATTTGTTTATGTTTCACCATGAAAGGTCATTTAATGCATTTTTGCCCATCTCAAACAGGTATGAGTAATGTGTCGCTTTTTGTGCAGGACAGAGAGACTTTCAGGGAAACTTGTCATTTTTCACAAATCAAACATCAGAGTCATCTTTTAAGCCCTTTTCTGACTCCTAAAAACTGAAAAGATTGCCGAGCGTTTCTTTTACACTCGTTAAAACGGAATTAAAAGACAGTCCTCTTACAGCCCTTTTCTGACGAAAAAACAAGAAAAGATTGCCGGATTTTTGTCATTTCAAATTCGATATTGGAAATAAAACGAAGTGTCCTTGATCGCTTTTTACTTTTCAGGTCAAAGACACTAACTATGAAAATATCCTTGGTCGCAAGATCAAGCGGTTCTCCTAGGTATTATTTTATACTTTTTCGGGCTTAGGAGACACAACTTTACGAAAAAGTTCAATCTGGAGTTTTCTAGGTTTTTCAGACTCTCTAAATATGAAAAGTGCCGAGTTTCTCCTATACTGGACTCGTTAAAATTTCACAGTAAAGGACCTGTTCTATTACAAACAAATGGACCACTCCTTCTTAGGGTTCGCATCTAAACTAAGTTGGACTCATCCGAAGGGTGAGCTTATAATCAAGCATATGTTATCCTCCTCAAGCTTGTAAAAAATAAAGAGGTACTTGCCATAAATGGTGGGGGAAAAGTGAGAAGAGTGAGTCTGTTTGATCCTTTTGTCTCAGAAAAACCTTACTACCACTCTTGAACACGACACTTGTTCATTCACCTGGGTTGGGAAATCCTTTGCCTCACAGTTGACCAAATCATTGACATTCTTTAGCCGGGTTATTGGAGTCGACTTTGAGTCATTTGTCACTAAACCATCTGTTGTGTTGTTATGTGTTCAAGAGGTCTGTAAACGAAATATTCAATCGCAAAATATCTATCATCCATTGTTTCATCCTTGAGTTAGTCCTTACAGCAACATTTCTTCAACTTGAACTATGATTTCGTGTTGTGGGCTTGCCTGCGACGGGTCGCTTTCTATCGACATCAGCACATTATTTAGAGAGTTGACTTAGAAATCATCAGTACCTTGGAGTCTGCATGCATCAATCAGGTTTCTCGCCTTCGACGTCAGTTTTCATCATTTGCTTGCGATCGAAGGATTCCATGAAATGTTCGACACCGACTCATTCATTCACATCTCATGGATTGTGCTGGGTACTTTGAGAACCATTGACATTACTGGTGGTCTCTCTCACGCTTGTTAACAGTTTACATCATTGACTGGTATCAAGTGGTTTCTACCATGTTCGACATCGACTCATTTATTCACATGGCTAGAATCGTACCAATTCGGGAAGTAGAGATGAAGACCCTGGATCTAGTTTCCACCATCCAGACTGCGAGGAGTTTTGTATTCATTATATTGTAGACCAATTATAAACAGATGGCTGCGTCCATACTGTGTCTACACGAGTCTATGATTATGATGTATTATGAAATCAATCCTGTATCAGAGTAGTTAGTCTGATAGTTAAAGTTTTTGATTTGAGTATGGGAATGCCTACCTCAGCGATGATATGATCTTATACATGTATTTGGTGTTGAAAATTGCAGGTTCTGACCGGGCTCTCCACAAGATGATCCTCGAAATGATAAAGTACTTCACCCTTCCTATATGACTTAACACCCATATCTATTACAGGCTTCGTACTTTAGGGGGCAATCTGTTACACTGAAATTTGTCACCATGCCTATCTGCAGTTAATATGGCTCCATCAATAGTCATATTATCCTCCTTGTCAAGCCTCATACCTCTGCTCTTCATGTCAAACTTCAAAAAGAGAGAAAGTCACTTAAAAACATGTTTATCTCTGGTACGCAGGTTCTCTCTACCTTGCCTGCGTGTACGCACTCCAAACACCCTGTACCTGCGTACTTGTACGCTCTGTAAACCAAAGGATGGGTGCATACCCCTGTAAAGGTCAAAAAGCGCGAGTTTCATCTTTAAAAAGTTACTTGTGGTCACTTCTAGAGCCTTCTAGAAGAGTTTTTGACGTGTATTGAGCGCCTCCAGATGGTTCATGCACCCCTATGATAGAGGAGCTTATCTCATCAAGAGAGGAGCTACCCCATCCAAAAGAGGGAGTATCCCATTGATGTTGGAACTGAATAACCTCTTCTAGAATACTATAAATACAGGCATTGGGCCAAAGGAGGGGAGGTTGAAAGCTGAACATTTTAAAGGGTAAATGCTGCTGGAATTAGGACTTCCATTGTTGACTTGTGAGGAGAGATCACTATCCTTCCTTGTTACCATATTGGGAGTGGGTGAGCTTGTCAAAGTAGAGGAAATCTCTTGTTGGACCCTTGGGAGGAGCTTGCACAACACCAAGGCTCAGGTTGTAATGGTTCCTTTTTTGTTTCCTTAATACAAATAAGTCCATTCTTCTCAATGATTTGTTGTTAATGAATTATTTCATGTACTCCTTGGTCTATGTGATGAATATGTTTTGTTTTATGATGAATATTCAGGTGTTATGTAATCGTTTGCTTTGTTAGTGTATGCAGGTCTTAAAGTGAAGGAGGAGCTCATCTGGATCAGCAAGGCTGGACTGCTACAACAAGCGTGTGGACCTAAGGTAAGATCGGAAAACACTTGATCTCTCATAGAATAATGTGTGTTTAGAGAAGGATTGCTCTTGTTTGGTTTGTTTGTCACTAGAGAGTCTTAGACTCCTAGGGAGGTTAGGTTTGTCCACAAAAATAACTCTTTCCGCATGACACACCAAATTCCACCAAATTTATTCAAGTTTCCCTCTTTTGCAAGTAAGTATCCTAATATCTCTTGTTGTTTAGGGTTTTGTCTCAAGTTTTTTGTGGTTTTTCACATTTAAAATCAAAACCCTAGTTTCTATGAGAAATCATAGTTTTCCTACAATTTATCTCATGAACTGAAACCCTCATCTTTACTATTTCTCTCCTACCCTATCAAATTCTTATTTCTCCCCAAACCCCCTCACACATACATTTTGCTCACTCCATTCCTCCACACTATTGTCCATAATACTATCCATATATAACCATATTGTTCAAAGCCAAAGGAAAACAATGGAAAAAGACAATGATTACGAGTATGAAGAAGTGACACTTAGTGACAGCTCCATGGAGAGACATAGACAACAGAGGAAGGCCCATAAAGGAGGAAAAATCATCAGAGAGGAGCCCACTAGGTTGAGGGAATTACAAGCTTGCCCAATTGCAGTTTCTTGTTTTAGGCACCAAGCATGTTTTGAATTTTGTGAATTGGTGGAAAGAATTCAGTTTCACCAAGAGTTGACTAGAATTTTTGTGACTCATTTATATAACAATGAGGTGACATTTTCTGGAGTGACCTTCACAATATCACCAATTGTTATTTCAGGGGGCCAACAGAGATAACCAAATGATGAGGCACATGGCCTATCGCTACAGGACACAGCACAAAATTTGCAACATGAGAATGAAGAGGATGAAAGCTAGGTTAAGGAGAGCTTTAGAGAGCAAGAAAGAGCAAGATAGGTTTAATATTTTGGCTAAAGCCTCCTTGGTCAACCAAAGCAACTGATGGTGGTGTTCAATGCCAAATTCGGACAAGTTTTGAGAAGTTTTTGCATTTTTGAAAATTTTGAAATTCACAACACATAAATTTTGCCCAGAAGTGCAGCACCACTGGCACTGCGCAATTTCCTGGAGCATCAAATGGAGAAAATGTTTGCATATTTGGATTCAACATAATGAGAACATACGCCCTAGAAATTTTCAGAAGTTTTGGAGCAAATCTAGGTCACCAAAAGGTGCAAAAACTAGCAAAAAATGACCTTTGTGCCTCTTTTTCGACACACAAAATCTGTCCTGGGAGATTCACGTTTTGAGGAAGAAAATGACCTCTAAACGAAAAATTTATAGTTTTTCCAAAAATTAGACTTGAATACCTTTCCAATGAGCTATCATGGTCTCAATTTGGCTAAGGGGAAGGCCTCCAAAAGTAGGTGGAAATTGGGGCTGCGCTTTTGACCAGTTTGCCCAGAAAATCAAAATTTCCCCTGTTTTGACTATGGATTTGTCTTCTCTCTCCTCATGGATGTTTTCACTGATTCAATTAATGACATGACATGTAAATGTAATTGTAACATAGTGTTAGAGGGTAGATTCATTAGTTAGAGGTGGTTTTGAGGCAAATGTATCTGTTTCCACTCTTTTAGAGGTAGGTGGTTTGACCGCCTACATTCCAGTTCTTAGTTGGGAAATGGTTGAAAAAACCCCTCTTCTCATGGGTTTGACCCATGAAGGTTAGGATGATTAGTTTATATGTCTATATTATGTGTTTTCTTGGTCATTTGGTGAGGATGGATTCAGCTAGATGCTCATGTACTGAACACTTATCATTTTGTAGCAGTTTTGGCAGGAAGCTAATAAAGTTGCAGCTATTTTTACGGGATTCCTATGGTATGGCCTTTACAATGTGTTTCTTCTTCTGTTAATTTGTTCTCATGTTATTTATGTATGCCTATTTCATGTAATCTCTTTTGATTGGTTGTTTTCAAGTCAGATAGGTGGAATACATTAGATTTTAATGCTCTGCCTTGGGAAAACACCAGTAGTTTATGTTTTCATATGTTTAGGAAGGATTCTTGACTTACTCAAGCCCTTATTAGCTCCTCAACAGTCTAGCCTTTCACCCCATCAAGCTTTAAGGTGCTAAAGATCATACCTACCTTGCCCCATAGAATCCCCTGCTCTGGCAAAAACCAACAAATTCAATCAAAATCCTCTGAGCTACTATACCTAGCCTAAAATCCCTATCTGATCCAGTCATTTTGACTGAGATCCATAAGGAGAGAGCCCTCTCTCGACCTGATAGGGCTAGCTACCAGGTTAAGCTTGGTTTGTGGTTACCCTAGAATTGCTTCAATTCAGCTTGAGATCAATCTAGGCTCTAACATAGTGGCGACCATATTGGGGAACGTAGTTTTATGTTCCTCAGCAAAATGTATCAAGTTTGGATCTGATTGTTGATGGTGGACAATGATCAAACATCGGAAGGCTGAAATCATTCACCTGGTGACTCTAAATTAGTTTCGAGATCATATCCAAGGACTCCACTGGAGGATGAACCCGACTAGCTGAAACATGAAAGGAAAATATGGAAAGATCAGGTATTCAAGTTGGAATTTCATCCAAGACATTATGTTTTTTGTTATAAATTATTTCTTCTCTTTTCCCGAGAATTTCAAGAAGGATTTACGAAGTATAATGTATTTGAGAAAAGATCCTAGACCTGCATTTGATTCTTCCCCTTTGAAGATTGTGAATACAGAGTATTTGCATGCATTTGATCTTGATCAAGACCCTTCTTCTAAATATTATGATGACCGTCTTCAAACTGATGAGCCTGAAGAGACCAAGACTGATTCTACAGCTTCTGTATATACTCCTATGCCTTGTAAAATTCGAGATAGGTACAAGCCTCTGATTTTACCTCCTATATCCCATGCTTTCCTTAAAAATCATTACCTATATCTACCAAGATTTGATGGTGAATGTGACAACATCACTGCTGAGAGACATGTACTGAATTTTGAGTCTTTTCTTGACCTTTTTGAAGTTGATGAAGAGGACGTCAGTATTAGGCTTTTTGCTCTTTGTTTGCAAGGAAAAGTCAGGAGTTGGTTCAAAACCCTGCTTGATGTGAGCATCTTAGATTTCCAGCAATTCGTCAAAGTTTTCCTCGACAAGTGGGTGGTCAAACAGAACCCTTTCTTGAATCTAGAAGAGTATAACCAGCTGAAAAGACAGCCAGGGGAGACAGTACAACAGTTTTCTGCCAGATTTAACCAAGTCTATTTTTCGATGCTGGTTAATATAAGACCTCCTCCTGGATCTGCTCTCTTACACTACCCGAAAGCCTTTGATTCAGAAATGGATTTTCAGCTGAGGGAAAGGAACATTGCAACACTTGAAGAGATGCAAAACAGTGCAGTAGATGTAAAGGTTAATTTGATGATCAGAAGGGAAAAGTTGAAGGAAGAAGAGAGGAAGAACATAGATCCAGAAGAATCGACATCTTTAGAGGTAAAGCTCGACATTTTGGTATGTGCAGTGGAAGAGATGATGCAACAGATCACCACAAGGAATGAGTATAATGTTCAAGACCATGGCTCGCTAATTGAAGAAGAAGAAGTGGTTGATCCAAAACATTTCCTTTCTTATCCTAGTTGTCATAGATTTGATAATGATTGTTTTATAGATCATCTTGGAGAAGAGAGATCTGTTGATATGACATGTATGCCTGATGATGTGTTTTATATTGATGATTTCCCTAAGTTTGATTAGTATGATGATGATTATGTTCTCCAAACAGAAGCTTGTCTTGCAGACAAATCAACAGTTGGTTTGTGGAAGGAGTAAGTTCACTTTCAGCAGCTCAAATACAATGATCAACCGTTGCATATCAGCCATGGAAGTGAGGAGGAAAGTGTAGCAAATTTTGAAGTAAATGAAGGATCTTTGCCTTTTTGTTTTACTTAGTTTCAGTTCATCAGAGAAAACTTTCATGCAATCAGAAATCAATCATCGATAATTTTTTATCTGGACCATATAGAGGGAAATGAAATCCTTGTTCAAGACTTCTCATATCTAGATTTTCACCCATTGAATTCCATTGAATGTCAGGTTGCAGATGAAGACTTGGAAGCTGGAACATATGATCAAATGATGCAAGATGATTCCATACCATTCTATTTTGAATCATTTCAGTTTTTGAAGTGAAATTTGCATAGTATATCTTCAAATGAGCAGCCTGTCTAAAATCATGCAATCTCATTGGAACCAATAGAAAATGGTTTGCAACAATCTTTTCCATTTTTTCACGATCCAATAGCTGATGTGTTGGAAGATGTCTGTAGTTAAAGTCCTTCTCCTTTAGCTAACTATGAGCTTAAAAAAGGTATTGATACAAACTTGAACTGATAACCGATTTCTTTGTCATTTTTAGTAGGAGTCTCGTCTCAAAGCTTAGATTAAAGTTTGCATTCATGGTATGAGGAGAAGAAAAATAATTCATTGGATGAGCTAAGTCCCAGTGCACATGAATTTCAAGATCCTTATGTAGTACTTTTGGAGTCAGATAGAAAATCCATATTGTTCAACGGATCTGTTTACAAGTTTTCGTGGGAGTTGCATTTTAGTAGTTCTCTCTTCTTGCTCATAAACAAGAACTTGAGGAGAATTCAAACAACATCTAGAATGCTTACTTGATTGCATTGGTTGTTTCATTTCACTTGATCAGGTGATGAATGAGATAGTTAGAGTAGGTTTTATTGAATAAGCTCCATTTTGAGCATATTTTCCAGTTTGCAGTTGTGTTTTAGTATCGAGTCAATTTTTAGTTGAGCTTCAAGTTAGTTGGTGTCTTTGAGTCATCAATATTCAGTCTTGTATTTTAGATTGAGTTTTTCTTACTTCATGCCCAATGGATAAGGTTACCAGGTCTACAGTGTTCTTGGCACCTCCAAGGAGCTATGATCCCCATTGGAGCAAATGTTACTGTCAGTGTCTTCACAATGCCATCAGTGATCAAAATCAACTCCTTTGCATTTCATAGTAGGAGTCTCATACTGATGAGTTTGCATTCCATTAGGCCATGGATTCACTGATGGTAAGGTTTTCTTTAAAATTTTCCCTGATGATCTGTACTTGCCGATCCTTTTCCATATATTTCAGTCATGGCTCATGTTCACTTTGCAATTCATTTCATTAGGTCTTAGGGTTTGGTTTCATTAGGTTTTAGGCTCCCACCATGGTCAAAATTTGATGATTACATGCCAATAATGATCAGCAAGGACATGAAGTGGAAAATAATTAATTATTCTCCTAAGCATCTAATGATGTTGCCAAGCACCTTCCACTGCAAAAATCAAGTCATCATGAGCACCAGTTCACCTGCAAAAGAAAAAGAGAAACAAGCACTAAACCCTAATTTCCTCTCCCACTGAGCTAGGGTTAGCTATGGGAGTAGAGGCGGCATAAGAGTATCAGAAGGTATGAGGCCATTTCATATCATCAAACATTAGGTCTCCATCATTTGTCGAGAAGTCATTCCAAGGAAAAAGCCATTCACCACACATAAGGGATGATTTTTCTTCAAACTGTGTTTCTGAGCAAGAAAATATGAATTTGACAAAAGTGAGAGAGCGTTTTGTCCATCCTTTACCCAATAAGAAAAACCTCTTTCATTTCTTTCATAGATTTCATGGTTTGGGAGAAATGTTGAAAACATCATTTGCCTCAGGAGGGTTAATGCACCTCTAGAGTGACCTTGGTAGATTCAATTTTCTCCTATATGGAATGACCAAATGACTTGCTTGATGAGTCAAATGATAAGTAGACACAAATATATTTCCAATGAGCTATCATGATCTCAATTTGGAGTTGAGGAAGACCTTCAAAAGTTGAATACAACAACACTATGCATTTTGGCAGCCTCATTCTGCACATTTTGACTAGTCTTGGCAGCTTGGACTTTTGACAGAGCAGATTAACTCCAAATTGAAAAATTCAAGATGTTATAGAAAGTAGACTCAACAAGATTTCCAACGAGCTATAGCACACCCAATTTGGACATTGGGAAGGTAGTCCAAAGTGAGCTTGAAATGGTGCTATGCTTCTGAGGGGTGGCACTGCACTTTGAAGCTAGCACTGCGCTTCTGGAGATTTTTCCCCTTGTAGTTTCTATGACAAACCCTAGTTTTCCTACAATTTATCTCATGATTTGAAACCATCATCTTTAATATTTCTTTCCTACCCTATCAACTTATTATTTCTCCCCAAACCCCCTCACACATACATTTTTCCCACTCTATTCCTCCACACCATTGTCCATAAGTCTATCCATATATAACCATATTGTTCAAAGCCAAAGGAAAATAATGGAAAAAGACAGTGATTATGAGTATGAAGAAGTGACACTTAGTGACAGCTCCATGGAAAGACATAGACAATAGAGGAATCCCCATAAAGGAGGAAAAATCATCAGAGAGGAGCCCACTAGCTTGAGGGAATTACAGGTCTGCCCACTTGTAGTTTCTTGTTTCAAGCACCAAGCATGTTTTGAATTTTGTGAATTGGTGGAAGGAATTCCATTTCACCATGAGTCGGCCAAAATTTTTGTGACTCATTTATATAACAATGAGGTGAAATTTGCTGGAGTGACCTTCACAATATCACCAGCTGTTATTTCAGAGGGCCAATAGAGATAATCAAATGATGAGGCACATGGCCTATCGCTACAGAACACGGAACAAAATTTGCAAAATGAGAATGAAGAGGATGAAAGCTAGGTTAAAGAGAGCTTTAGAGGGAAAGAAAGAAAAAGATAGGTTGAAGATGTTGGCTGAAGCCTCCTTGGCCAACCAAAGTAGTTGATGGTGGTGTTCCATGCCAAATTTGGGCAAGTTTTGAGAAGTTTTTGCATTTTTGAAAATTTTGAAATTCACAACACAGAAATTTTGCCCAGAAGTGTAGTGCCACCAACATTGTGCTCTTTCCTGGAGCATCATATGGAGAAAAGGTTTGCATATTTGGATTCAGCATGATGAGAACATACACCCTGGAAATTTTCAGAAGTTTTGGAGCAAATTTGGGTCACCAAAAGGTCCAAAAACTACCAAAAAATGACCTCTCTACCTCTTTTTGGACACACAGAAGCTGTCTTGGGAGATTCAAGTTTTGAGGGGGTCAATGACCTCCAAATTCGAAACTTCTACTTGTTCAAGAAGCTATACTTGATTTTCCTTCCAATGAGCTATCATGGGTCCAATTTGGCTAAGGGAAGGGCCTCCAAACGTAGGTGGAAAGTGGTGTTGCGCTTTTGACTAGTTTGCCCAAAAAATCAAAATTTCACCTGTTTTGACTGTGGATTTGTCTTCTCTCTCCTCATGGACGTTTTAACTCATGTAATTGATGACATGGCATGTAAATGTAATGGTAACATAGTGTTAGAGGGTAGATTCATTAGTTAGAGGTGGTTTTGAGGCAAATGTATCTGTTTCCACTCTTTTAGAGGCAGGTGGTTTGACTGCCTATATTCCAGTTCTTAGTTGGGAAATGGTTGAAACAACCCCTCTTCTCATGGATTCGACCCCTGAAGGTTAGGATGCTTAGTTTAGATGTCCATATTATGTGTTTTCTTGGTCATTTGGTGAGGTTGGATTCAACTAGATGCTCATGTACTTAACACTTATCATTTTGTAGCAATTTTGGCAAGAAGCTAATAAAGTTGCAGTTATTTTTATGGGATTCCTATGGTATGGCCTTTAGCATGTGTTTCTTATTCTGTTAATTTTTTCTCATGTTATTTATGTATGCCTATTTCATTTAATCTCTTTTTATTGGTTGTTTTCAAGTCATATAGGTGGAATACATTAGATTTTAATGCTCTGCCTTGGGAAAACACTAGTAGTTTATGTTTTCATCTGTTTAGGAAGGATCCTTGACTTTCTCAAGCCCTTCTTAGCTCCTCAGTAGTCTATCCTTTCACCCCATCAAGCTTTAAGGTTCTGAATATCATACCTACCTTGCCCCATAGAATCCCTTGCGATTTTACCTTAGTTTCCTAGACCCAAAATTGCCCAGCTCCTCCTGATCTGGCAAAAACCAACAAATTCAATCAAAATCCTCTGAGCTACTATACCTAGCCTAAAATCCCTATCTGATCCAGTCATTTTGACTGAGATCCATAAGGAGAGATCCCTCTCCTGACTTGGTAGGGCTAGCTACCAAGTTAAGCTTGGTTTGTGGTTACCATAGAATTGCTTCAATTTAGCCTGAGGTCAATCTAGGCTCTAACATAGTTAACAAGGAAAAGGCTCTTGTCTCAGAGGTCCTGGTTGTCCTTCCTTATCATTTCTATTCATTCAACAAAATCAATTTCACTCATCTAAATTACCAAAGCATAAAGCATTTAATTCAAGAAAGCAGGAAGAAATGAATGCATACATATTGATTTCAATTGAATCTTAATTAACCAAGAAGAGGCTATAAATTAGAGACCTGGTTTGTCCTTCCTTATTCAAACTAATAATTTGAGAGAAATCATTTCCACTATCTCAATAACCATGACAAGAATGCTAGTTTATACAAGAAATATTCACAATATTAACACAAAAAATAAAAATGTTAACTTACATTTATGCACATAATTTAACAATAGTGTACTTAGATTAGAATGGAGGCCCCCCACTTTTTCGTGGTACACTTTAAGATAATTAGCTACATCAAATTACCATTGACATCACACAAAAATTTATGCACAATAAATAGAAAGCAAATCTCAATTTGTATTCAAAATATAATAGTCACAATATATCTCCATAGCTGCTCGTTAGCTTTTCTTAAATAGGCTAAAAATATAACAATATTATCTATAATTGTTGTAACAACTAACAAGAGTTATATTCCATCTCATAAGGTCAAGCTCATCCCTTTGTTACACAAAAATCCCACAAAATCCCAAAACTACCCCTGAATCAGGGGATTTCTTGTGTGACTTGTCAAGTTTGACTAGCGTTGATCGGGCTTGTTTTAACTGATTTGGAGCGAGCCAATAGGTGTCCCTCCATCCTTGGTTTCTGTAGTTTTTGAATATGCCTTTAGTTCATGCCCAAGTATCCTACATATACTACTTTAATGAAGCCATTACAACAAATTATGTTTCTACCAAAAATAATTTTAATGCTCAATTTTTACTAAAAAATCTAAAAATCAAAAGACATAATTAATTTACCTTGGTGTGAAAAAAGAGGTAAAATTTGGTAAATATGATAAGAATATAGTGATAAAGGATGGTAAAATTATGGAATAGGTATGATAAAAAAGGGTGAAAACTGAAAGCGAATAGTCTTTCTCCTCCAAGTCACATGTCCCGTGTTCCATATGCAAGTGCAGTGGGTAGCCTGATGTATGTGATGGTCTGTACTAGACTAGACATTGCACATGCAGTGGGATTATTGAGCAGGTTTATGTAAAAACCAGGGAAGGAGCATTGGACAATAATGAAGCAGTTTTTCAGGTATTTGCGTGGAACTAGTGATTATGGGTTTTGCTACCAAGGAAGACTAGGATTGGAGAGAGTTTTGGATATATGTGGCTTTGTTGATGCAGATTGGGTTGGAGATCTGGATCAGAGAAGATCTACAAGTGGGTATGTGTTTAACCTATTTGGAGGTGCAGTCAGTTGGATGAGTAAGAAACAATTTGTAGTGGCACTATCAACTACAGAGGCAGAATACATGGCAGCCACTCATGCAAGCAAGGAAGCAGTTTGGTTGCAAATATTGTGTTCAACTATGAGGTTAGTACAGTGAGCTACAAGGATAGATTGTGACAGCCAAAGTACAATTTTCTTGGCCAAGAAACCTGCTTATCATTCAAAGACAAAGCACGTTGATGTTCAGTGTCACTTTGTGAGGGATATGATAGAAGACAAAAGGGTGTTGTTGGTAAAGGTGGACACTTTGAAAATTACCGCATATGCATTGACAAAATCTGTGAGCTCTGAGAAGTTCTCTTGGTGTAGAGAAAAATGGGCGTTGTAGGGCTAGATAAATAACTAAGCTCTCATGTGACCCCCTATGGAAAGAAAACAACAATTTGGAGAATGGTGGGTTGCGTTATATTCTTTTAGGACTAGCCCTACCTATGTTGGGCGGACCTACCTATGTTTTCGTGCATGGTTTTCACACATGGTTTTGGGTGTGATGGTTTTTGGTCCATGGTATTTTGTAGATCTAGTCAAGGGAACTACAGTTATGTTCTAATCCATGGTTAATGGATTTAGGTTTATGGATGCTTCGACATGTATATATATATATGCATTGTAACATTGAAAGGAACATAATGAAAAATCAATCTGGTATTCCCTGTTTTGGGATCCAGGGGAAATCTCTGTGTATATTTGTTTTATGTGTTATGCTCTCACTATTATTTATTTATGTCTTTAGAATTCATATGTAGGTAATTTCTATACAGGGTTAAAACATACACAATAATGATGTTGAATTTGTGGCATAAATTGGTGAACTTGGCCAATTTGAAGACCTATGAATTATCAGTGATGATTTTAAAAGGACATGCAAAGCGAGACAATATGTTCTCCTCCATGAATTTTATCACCACTGAATCAATAGCCTTCCTAGCTAGGATAAACTCTACCCATTTGGTAAAATAGTCAGTGGTAAAATCCATTTGTGTTGGCCACTAGAAGGTGGGTTGATTTCTCCAATGAATTCCAATCCCCTCTGTCTAAAGGGATCCTCTACTTGCACTAGAATCAAGGGAAGAGGAGAAAAATTCTACCTTTCAGAAAATAACTGGCATTTTTGGCATGACCTGACGTGAGAATAAACATCTCCAAACAACGTAGGCTAGTAAAATCCTACCTTGAGGATTTTGTTTTTTGTTTCCTTCCAATTGTAGTGTCCTCCACAAACTCCCCCATGAAAATCCTTATTCACTCCATGGGTTTCTCCTTCCACCAAACATAGCAATAATACCCTCACTGAGTACTTCCAATAGAGCAGTCCATTAGATATAATGTATTTTTGTGGCTGCAATCTCAGACTCCAATATTTTGGTCTATCTAGTCCCAATGGGCATCTTAGAAACAAGAGGTAATGAACAATGTTCTTATACCTAGGCAATCCCTCATACTTGGCATAGATCTTCTACTCAACCATTTTAATTATGCTTTGTTCATTCTCTTGACTGCCCTCCTCTATGATAAGGTTTATCCCTAGATCTTGGCAATTGGATTCAAATAAAATCTTGGCCAACCCCTGGCCTTTGATGAGCTTGGAAGGCTTGATTTCCAGCTCATATTCTTGTATTTTGTCTATCCACCTGCCCCTCTTTCCTTCACTGTTTCCCCGCACCAGAGTATCTTTGACTGCAATCGTTGGGACAAATGTTATTATTTTGGATTACAGCACATACATATGAAATGACTTCAGTGCCTTGACTAGTGCATAAGCCTGTTTCTCCAATATATCATACTTCAGCTCAACATCCCTTAGGACTTGGCTAAAAAAGGAAATGGGTTTCTTGTAACCTTCTTTATTTTTCTGTAGCATCACAACAACAATGGTGTGTGGAGAAGCAAAAGAAAAGAGGTAGAAGGACACTGAATAGTCGGGGCTGACTAGCATTGGAGCCTCAGCCAAAGCTTCTTTGATCCTAGTGAAATAATCATGGGGGACGAAGCTCCATTTAACTTCGTTCTTCTTCTTGAGCATATATGTGCTACCTTTAACTATGTCAACATAGGTAGGCACAAATCGCCTTAAGAAATGTATCCTCCCTAAAAAGGCTTGGACTTCTTTCTTGTTTCTGGGAAAAGGAATGAGGTTGGTGGCTTTGACTCGTTCAGGATCATTCTTTACTCCTTCCTGTGCTACTATGTGCCCAAGTAGCTTCCCCTCACTCAGGACAGACTAATATTTCTTTGGATTTAGAGAGAGGCCATACCTTATGCACTTCTCGAAAGTGAGCTTTAAATGGAGGATATGCTCTTCATCGATCTTAGAAAAGACTATGATGTCATCTAAGTAAACTTCCACAAATTTATCTTGCTCGCCCACGAAAGCCATGTCGATAGCTCTCTGGAATGTGGCTCCTGCATTTATCAACCCAAATGGCATGTAGGCATACATGAAGGTCCCCCATGGGGTGGTGAAAGCAGTATTTTTCAATTCCTTAGGGTGGACCGCCACTTGGTTGTATCTTGAGAACCCGTCCATCATGGACATCCAGGCTGCAGCTACTACGTTCTGCAATATATTATACATCTTGGGAAGAGGGTAGTTTTCTTTTAGAGATGCCCTATTTAGATTCTGGAAGTCCACACATAGCCTTATCTCATCGTTCTTCTTTCAAATAGGGACCAAATTAGCCACCCACTTAGAGTATCTTAGAGGGACTATGATCTTGGCTTGTAGCAGCTTCCTTATCTCCTTTTCAATGGAGAGGAGTAAGAGTGGGTTTATTTGTCTAAGCTTTTCTTTACATGGCTTTATTCCACTCTTCAGAGGAATCTTATGTTGAATAATATTTGTGTCAAATGATTTCAAATCATCATAAGACCAAGAAAATACATATTTCTAAGTTTTGAATAGATCTAAATACATATGTTTGTATTGCAAGGGGGTTCCTTTGTATAGCCTAATCATCTGGGGTTCTTCCTATGATCCGATGTTGCAGTCTTTGATGTGCTCATCCTTCTCTGGGGCCATTGGTTTGGACGTTATTTCATCTTTATTGAAAAATCTTTCTAGTGGAACAAGTCCATGAGGGATAGTGTTCCCTTTTAGTTGCAATTTTTTTTTTCCAACCTATCTTTCCACTAATTGGCTTCTTGTTCTGCTTCTTCTTCTTCCTGATCGGTGGTGGAGTGGGAAAACTCCCCAACGAATTCTATGAATCTTTTTACCTACTCTTCATCTTCGAATACCTGCCAATGTTTGACATGTGTCCAACTTCTATCTCATATCTGAGGAGTGGATTTTGTGGGGGCTTTAAAGTGTTTGCAACTACCACAAGAGAGTCAGCCATCCTATTTTCTCCCATGGGTAGAAATGAGATGTTAAAGGCCAGAAATAACTTTTCCATTTAAGTCCCACACTTCATTTCAATACTTCCTCAGCCTGGGGTGTTTGGCTTGGCATTGGTTTCATATCTTCTTCAAAACTAGCTAAATATCTCCATAAACCAATAGGCATTCAATGTTCATATTTATCGCCATTTGTAACCCCAAGAGAAATGCTTTGTACTTCGCTACATTTTTTGTTGCCTCAAATTCGAGCTTGAAAGAGAGGGGTATCATGCTACCTTTTGGAGATACCAACAATATTCCAACTATGTTCCCATCTTTTGAGTTTTCTCCATTGAAGTATAACTTCCATACTTCGTTTTCATTTTCCCACAAGTGCTCTGACTTCCCTTTCAAGTGTACTAATATTTCCTCTAGGAAGTCTCATCATCTTCTAGGGACAGACAAGAGATGTCGCTATCCTACCCATGCACCAGGGAGTTCACTGAGCCTTAGCTAGGGTCACAATTTTCACAAACAGGGATTCTTTGTACAACCTTCTTTTCTCACCTCCAAAAGTGGGAATGGTGGCATAAGTGAGATATAGCTTGATAGATCCACCCACCTTGGAACCCAAAGATCTAGATAAGAGCATTCCAAAGCAAGGAGGTATGCCTGCCACCACTATATCCATGACCACACTCTTCACCAAGATCTGAGCTAGGTTTACCACTAGATCCTTTATCATTCCTAAGCACTTGAATCTCTTGGAGTCAAAGGAGAATAGGTCCTTGTATGGTCTGGTGATCTCTAAACCCATCTGTTACATCACTAATAGTAGCATAAGGTTGTGTGAGGCCCCAGAATCCAGCATGAAATTATGCAAAAAAAGGTCATGGATTACCAAAGTCACATAGAAAGGTGCAGTAGAAGCATCCAACTCTTCCACATGCGGCCTGAAAACAACCATGGGCCTCTCTTGCAAGTTCAAACTATCATGGGATGGTGTAGAGTTGGTTGGATGCATGAATTGGGAGACTTGAGCTTTGTAATGAGGTTACTATAGGAGCTCAGTTAGAGGAACAAGAATTTTTACCTTTTCCAACTCCTTTTGGAGATTGAATTTATGTTGGGCCTTTTCTACATCTCCATGCTCTGTTCTTTCTCCCTTCCCACTAGCAGTTTTCAGCAGAACATGTGTCTCTTTTTCTGTGTGTCCCTTAGGACCACTTATCTCTTTATTTTCAGAGACTCTTGTATTGGGTGGGTCAAGATGTAACTTACCCTTCCATTTATCTCTAGGAGTAGTTTCCCCTTGTTGTTCTAGTTCTCTCATCCTCTTCTTTGAAGATATTATATTATACTTATGTTGAGGCTTTGTTTTCATGAACTCTACAAACTGTTTGCAATAATAATCCATAGCTTCATCCTCTGTTGCTGCTTCACAATAGTGACAGGCCTCCTAGTGAGCCATATTCTCATGTTCCTCTTCAAAAAAACCAACATATATATTTCCTTTCATCTCCTAAGTATCCAACGATTGTTCATCGGGACTATCTTCCAAGTATAAGGTATGAGGAATCTGCTCAATCTACTCCTTTCTTTCCCTTGCAAGTAGTTTCAATGGAGGCCTTCTATATTGCTGGTTATAGCCGCGGTTCTTGACTTGAGCATTATGCCTAGAGAGGTTCTTGTTCTCGATTTCGAGCTTCCACACCTTTTGTGATAAACTCTTGATGAGTTTGTATAGATCGTCCCACTTCGGGTTTGATGATTCCCCAACTTGACCAGAGGAGGATTCCTCTTCTTTTCCTCTTTTGGTTCACTAGGTTCTTACTTTTCCCTCGACTTCCCTGCCGAGGCCACATTGGCTTCCACTTCGAGAGCATTGATCTGAAGTTGGTCGAGAGTGGTAGATTTCACTTCTCTCATGGTAAAACAAACATCAGAGTCAAAGGCTCCCAAGAAAACCACACGATCTGCAACTAGGGGAGACTTTATGTCGGCTGGTAGGTTATTGAACTATTTATTGAATATTTTGATAAATTTTGTAGTATCCTCCTTCAGATTTTTCCTTATTTCATTGAACTCAGTAAGCAGGTACTCATGGTTCCTATTTTCTCCCCATTTCTAGGTGAAAGAGTTTTCAAGTTGCTCCCATGTAGTGATGGAGGCATTAGGTAAGGATTTGAACCATTTTCTAGCCTCTCCATTGAGGGATTGTACAAAAAATCTCATAACCACATCCAACTGTTCCACATTTATGTTCTCGGCAAAAGCACTGAAGGTTTCAATGTGACTTTGTGCCATGTTATCACCTTCCCCATTGAACCTAGGCAAACTCTTTAGGTAGTCTTGGGGCATTTCACTCAGAGGATGAGGTAGGTCAACAGGTGCATACTTATTGAGCAAGAAGCCTGGAAGAGCCATTTGGATTAGTGGAGGAGGATTCAAATTTTCTTGAGGGATTGGGATCAAGACCATAGGGGTTGTAGGGGAAAGAGGGTATGTCAGGGCCTTAGTAGTAAGTCCTAAATACTGAGCAGCAGTAGGCTGAGAACTAAAAGAGGGAACCCAAAAGTTTGGTGAGATGGTAACACAGTCTAGGGGAGTTTTTTCTTTCCATACTTTCTTCGAATTAATTTTTTAAGGTCAGATACAAGTGGGCCTTTCTGCTGGGATGTATTTGAGCAAGTATGAGACCTTTTAAAAGTCAGGGTTATGAATGATAATGAGAGGGGTGTGGAGTCGCCAAGGTGATATGAATGCAATCAGAATAGAATTTGATCACCTATTCAACGAGTGTTCAGCTTGTCATATCCTAGGGGAAAAAATCCTTCAATATGCTCCCTGGCAACAGTACCAAAAGATGTTGTATCTCCCAGAGACAACCTTGGATTTCTTCAACACTAGTGCCTGGGCACATCTAAAATGGTGTGTCTCAAATGATTTACATGAAATTGGAGACGACCCTTATGATATGTAGGTATACATATACATGGGAAATAGATTGGTTCATTAATCCATTGAAATGAAACATGGATTTCTCATACTTCTTCACAAGTTAAGATCTAGGAAATAAGCATAGAAATAGTGGAGGCCAAGAGCTTCAAGGTCTTACAGCTTAATAATCACTGCAGAGTGGATGAGAGAGGATAAGAGAGTAGAGTAACTCATCACATAGAGAATAATGCTTCAAGACTTCTATATTTAACACACAGAGCTTGAGGCATTAAGGATTTCTATGCTTATTTGGGCTACAAGTAGAAATAATGAATGAAGAGGGAGCTGAGAGCTATGATTCATGTCATGCAGATTTAAAGATCTAATCTCAATATTCCTCATAGGAATTTACATAAACGATGTTGATACAAATGAATCTGTGAAACAGTTATAGGAACTTTCATTAACATATAGTTATTAATGAATATGTGAGGGACCTTGAAACACATCTAGCAACAATAATTACATGAATTCAAGGAAGAGGCATGAACATAAAAATGAGTTAAACAAAGGGGAACACATATTGTAATCCTTTGAAGAGGGAATCACCATTATTTCCTTGATATTATGAGAATATATGTATTACAAAGGAGATAGAGTCTGAAAATATAACATGCGGTGTTTTCTCTAGAATTTCTGAACCATTTTTAAGTCTTGCTTTCCCCTATTTATCAGGAGAGAGGAGCAAGAAAATTCATTACACAAAATATATAAGGTCTCTACTTAGCTATTTGGTTAACTAGCTACATCATTCATAAATGGCTCTGTGGCCTAAAAAAAATTACAGAGTTAAATACCTCAAGAAAGGAGGCATGTTACTGTACAACAAAATAAATAAACAAACGATAAAAAATACACAAAGATCTTTTTGCCCATCCCGTGATCCTATCTGTTGCAGGATTTTTTCTACTTGGGGTATGGCTTCTTGCATTGCTTTGCCAAATTCTCTCATTTCTACCTTTACTCCATTTAGTGCTGACTCTCGGACCCATGTCTCAGTGATCTTCCTATGAATCGGCCCATCTTATGGCTTGAATTCACCACCTGCTCCTCTTAAACCATAGTTGTCAACCCATCATTCCCTTTAACTCTCTATCTTGTGCTATCAGTGCCTCGTTGTAGTGTAACAACCAAATTTCTTAGTCACGAGCCTTTGTACCTTTAAACAAGCGAAACGGGCATTTTGATTTCCCCCTTAGCCCCCTTTATTTCAAATCCCTATGTGACATTATTCAATATGAACGGATTTGGAACCAGGGGTTTAGTCTTTGAGTGCCAATGCTTCAAACAACCATGCATGGGGGCCTTTTCCCTTTTTAACTTGAGTTTCCTCTGATTGCCTCTTACACGACAATGGCCGATATCCTGAACGCGAAATCTCTATACAATACAACACATAACCTATCACATCTGGGGCCCCCTTTTCTTATCACAATCGTAGCTGAGGAAGAAACACAACTGAAGAGAAAGATTTACATTGTGTGATTGTTGATCACTGATTGCGATGGGTGACATCGTCACTGCCACATGTCACCCTATGAGTGGTGACACGTGGCACCTGAAAATGGCCCCATAGGACCCCTGAAAATTCTGAAAACAAGTGACATGTATCCACTCGCCACGTCATCATCTATACATGCCACGTCATTGTTGATGTCAGCTGCCATGTTAGCTCCATGGACCAATCAAAGGCTGCCATGTGGCTCCTTGGAAGAGAGAGAAAAAGGTCGGTTGGGCCTTGGTTTTGTAGGGAATTCCTTTGTATTTGAAAATTGGCTCTCCATGGGACTTTTAACATAGGAATCACAAATCGACGGTTTTGTAGGTCTTTTTTAGTTGAAACCCCGCTGAGTTGCTGACCGTTGATCACCCTTAGAGGAGAGAGAAAGGGGAGGCCCTGCCCTTGGTTTTTTTGTGATTTTATTTGTTAGCTATTTATGGACCTTTCCCGGTGGTGTGAAAATATATCGCAACTTGGTATCCTTGCATGTATTGGAGTATGTCATAATTGATGGATTCTTGGATCTGTGAGATACGGGATGCGATATCGGTGTTCGGGATAGCGATATGTCGATATGCAATAAAAGGTATGCCCGAACCCATCGACTATTGATATGTGATATCGGCGATTGAAGATTGTTGCTTTTCATTCTATCATTTTTCCTTTCCTACCGACCTCCGTCGATAGCTGATTTGCGATTTTGATTGACCCCCCAAACTTTAATTGCAATTTGTCTCCACACTTAGTCATTTTCTTGGTCTGCTAGGCTTTTCCAAGCTAGAATTCAAATTGCCTTAACTTCTGCTCTAGGAGCCCATTTTTGAACTTCCATATATCGTTGGGAAGCCCTTTCTGAGAAATATGCAATGGAGAGGGTATGACTTAGCTTTGATAGCTTCTTTGGCCTGGGATAGAGGCTCCAAAATTCACTATTGTTGGGAAACCTTAGCCGATTGTAACCCACAATGCAGTGAGTGACAACATATACATTGAGAATCCCAATAAACATAAAATATAAATAGTCCATCAGTTTTTTACTCTCATGAAAAAAATTAGTCATTCTCAAGGGCATAGCTGGAGAAGTTTGAGCACACCTTCCTATCTTCTTTAATTTTCCACTCACCTTGAGCCATTTCCATTCCTTCTTTTGAAACTTTATCACACTCTTTATTCTCTTCCCCATAGACATGTGAGAAGGAGATATGAGAGAATTGTTGTAGTTTACATGTGATTTTCTGATACAGTGGAAACAAAAAGTGATTTATTAGTTTTGATTTTCCATTCATCCAATTTATGACTATCAAAGAACCCCCATAAATGTTCACTTATGAAATATGAAGGTGCAAAACAAATTGTAGAAGAAGTTTTAAAGAAAAGAGTTCAACATAGTTGTTAGTTTCCATGCCAATATTACTTGAGAAGGAGTAGAAGTGTGTTTTTGATAGATAAATGCACCCTCCAACATCTCTCAATATGGGGGATGAATGTGAAGCTCCATCAAAGAAAGCCTATAGCTTATCTTTTAGGATGATGGTGGGAGCATGTACCTTGTGGCTTTAAGAAACACTATGTTTTAGAGAGTTTTGTACAACCAAGATAGAGAGGGAACCCATCATATATGAATGTCCATGGTCATAAAAAATAACCCCATTTTTGTCTAACCAAATACCCCACCAAATCCTTAGTCATAGGGCCCTAAAGCTTTCCTTGCATTTCTTTTCGATCTAGGTGTTTAACCGTCATCAACCATTAGAGAAATTTTGAGGTCTAAAATGGGCCTCCTAAGGAATATTACAAAATAATAGTGGAAATAATAAAATAAGATTAGATTACATCATCAAATTTTAGTAGGAGAAAAGAAAAAACTACTTTTCAACTCATATTTTCAACTTATCTCCCTATGTTTTTACTCAAAATTTGAGTAGGAGAACTTGTTGGATGCATAATTTAATTCCTCGTCTAAGGAGTACCCATGTTGCATACTTTCGATGGACCCTGCTACACAAAAAATTGAGAAATACATGAAAAAGCATGAATGCAATTTATATTTTTCATGTATTTTTCATTTTTTGTGTAGCAGGGTCCATCGAAAGTATGCAACATGGTTACTCATTGGATGAGGAATTAAATTATGCATCCAATGAGTGTTCCCATTTGAAATGTGAGTAAAATTGTAGGGAGATAAGTTGAAAATATGATTTGAAAAAGTTGTCTTTTTATTTTTTTTGTTTTTTAATCTTTTTACCTTTTTACTCCAAAAATGGTGAATCATCCCCCATGGTTGACACCATCATATTGAATCCTATTGTTCTTATAAAGTTTATTTTAGTTGCACATTTTTGTTTTGAGGCCCATTTTAGACCTTAAAATTTCTCTATTGTAAGTTTCCTTATCCATAAGAGATATTTGACCCAATTATTTTATGGATTTCGTTCTATATACTTCTAGCGAAAAGAAAATGATTGAACATGTATGGAATCTATTAAGCCTCTTCCAAACATAGAGTATGTATTCTCCACCTTTGGAAAGATCGCTTCTGTAGGACATGCCATATGGGGGCCTTGACTTGGGCATGTAGCATAGTTCCCAAACTATTTTTGTTAATCTATGATAAGGCGTCATTAATTTTCGTCAATCCATGAATACATGTGTATTGAAAAAATATTAATTTTTTTATGAATAATACATTTCCCTGAAATAAATGTTGATGCTAACTTATTTAATTTTTCTTTGATTAATATAAATTATGTATTTAAGGGGTGGAAAAAGGGGGAGGATACCTATTTTGGTGACTAGGATGATCCTAGGCCAAGGCTAGCCCATTTATTGGATGGAAGGAGAACGAGCATTCCACAATGGGATGTATATAACCAAGATTGTGCTAAACTTGACCAATCTTGGATGAATAGTTTTAACCCCCCCAAGGTGGCTTCCATTCTCAATCAATCCCCATAATGTTTGAACCTACAAATTGGCAAGGACTAAACCCCATGCAAACCTGTAATAACCTTGGGTTAAAAGTTCATGTAATAAATTTAATAAAGGGAAAATAAGACCAAGGTCATGGGGCATTTATTCCAAGCTGAATGTTGGGAAAAACATCATAGTGGGCATCAATTATTGTTGGCTAAGGAAATTCGCAAAGGCATTGGCAAAGGCTTTTAAAAGGAAAAGTGGCAATTAATTGGAATTCTTTTATGAAAATAAAGGAAATTAGGAGAAAAGGGAGATGAAAGGTGACAGGTTGCATGTGAGGAGGAAATTGAAGGAAAATAGAGGAAAAATAAAGAAATTAGAGGCATCAATAATCAAAAGGCTTATGAGGATCAATTCATAACTTTTGTCATCCTTTTGTCAGCTTAACTTTGGAATTGGTTTCAAAGAGGAGAAGAGTGTGAAGAGGAGGAGGTAAGCCACAGGGACCTCACCAAATGAACCTCTGACGTAACATGTGTGTTCGTGGCATACTAAACAATACCCTTAATTTGACTACATATTGGAAAATACCTCAAAAAACTCACATTATTTAACCCCTAGCAATGTGTACCCAATACACCTTCCCAATTTAAAAAAACCCTACTTTCACTAGACATTGTACGTATCCAATTTTTCATTAACATGTTTTATACCCCTTAATATTTTTTCATTAAATTCAAGCTCCATTTTTTATACTTGCCAATATAAAAACTCTTTACCCCCTATTATATGTTCAATATATTATATCATTTTTTCCTCAATATATATCTCCCAATATGAATGCACATGGCATGTTATTGCTCCCCTAGTGAAGCCCCCTTGAATTAATCAATCAAGTAAAGGAAAGCAAGGATTAAGCAAGGAAAAATTGGATCAAGGAACTTCAACAGGAATACTTGTAGGTAACAAGTTGCATGTTTGATGTCCTAGTTGATTTGTGAATGCATGGTATGTGCATGTGTGTATTTGGTTCTATTACTATCATTGGCATGGGTTTCTCCGGGAGTGGAAATGGTTTGAACATTGTATTTCCATTTCTGAATAGACATGGTATGATGGGATTCATTCTTGGTTGATCTTTGGATTGCCAAAATATTTTGGATCTGGGTGAGGTGGCCTGAGGAAAAATCCCAAGGTTTGGGGGTGGAGATATTTTTCTCTAGGAATCCCTCAACAGGTGGGTGGAGACAGGAAAATTCCTCAAGGGATGGTGAATAACTTTTGAGGAATCCAAGCTTGGTTTGGTTTTGTGATCTCGGGACCAGTTTAGGTGAGATCACGGTAGTGTGAGGGCGGAGGTGGTTTAACCTCTAGATTCCCTTAGTTGTTTATGTTTTGGTTTTCCCATGATATCCCACATTCATGCTTGGAATATGGCACGAGGGTGATTGGTTTAAAGAAATATTTTGGTTCAGCCCATTCTATGGTTGAGTGGTACGTGGAATTCCCTTACTTGCTTTGATTTTCCTCTTGTATTCTATGAGTAAATGTACTTGTTATAATATGGATTTGATGGTTGTTCTATCATTGTTATTTATTTGGTAATATGTTGGTTACAAACATGGTTTTATGATGGATTACAGTTATGGATCTTATCATGTTTTGACTGGTAAATGAATGGCTATTGAATGCATGACCTAATAAATGTTATTGTAGTTATACTTAGAGGTGATTATACTTTCTTAATGATTCTCATATAAGTATCAAATACATATATTAAGATATGCATTCATGACCTGTAGATTACATTTCCTCAAGTGTTTGATGAATTGTTTGTCATGGTTAGGCCTAGGAAGGTTAAGTATGTGGTTCAAATTTCTATAGTTATCTTTGTCTTTGATTTACTTATCATTCTGGAAAGTTATATCAAGTTCTAGGTAGGGGTTTGGACACTAGCCCCAAAAAAGTGGCTTAGATTTTGGGCTCGCAAACTCGAAACGAGGAAATCTAGATTGAAATCACTGGGAAGTAGGGTTATCCATGTGATTGGAGGGTTTCAGTCGCTAGCTTTCATTGTCATGGGACTGACTAGGGCTCCAAATCACTAAAAGAGAAAGTTAACTCGAGGTTTGGGCACCTCGAGTGATTATTCAGCTCCTAGGGGCCCTGTAGCACTTGAAGGAAATCAGTGAAGTTTGGTTTGTTGATTCCACTTCCTTAACTATACCTAGGAGGTTGATTCAAGTCATACTAGCCCTCAACTCATGTTTACTCTGGTATCCCGGTGAAAGTGGGTAAATATGGGAGGGGTGGTTACAAAACCAACTAGTCTACACCTCACGGGTAAAGTAGGAGGGAACTTTATGGCTTTAGAGATATCAAAGTTTTAGATTATTCATGTGGCTTATGGAATATGAGAAATAATCATGTAGAGGCCTATGGTTTAGTCCAAGGAATTATTCTTTCCAAAAAAATTAGGTCTCTTCTCTCATTGTGTTGGGTGAATCCCTTATAATAATTCAATATTTGGTCAAATGATTTCCCCCTATAGACGAACTTTTAGATAATCTCTTAACAAATATTTAATCAAAATTGGAAAATTTCTATTACAAGGACTTCAACAAAAAACACATTTAATTAAATTTGGAATTATTCAGTGGATCTAGAACTTAAAACTTTGACTAGATTGAGTTTCAAAATTGGTTGGTTCGGAATGGAGACAGGGTTAGAGTTGGTATTGATCCATGGTTTGGTTGTGGTGATATATTTCAGTTTCCTCAAGGTTTTACTGGAATCCTTCATGCAAATAGGAGGAGCACACTAAATCAAGTGGTTGATAATGACCATACCACAATTTGGGGTCACGGATGGTATAATGCAAACTACCTAGAAATCCCTCTTGTTTTTTTCAAACAATGGGAAAATATTCTTCGCCTCTAAGTAGATCTCATGTTCGACTTAGAAACATGGATGACACATTATGTTGGATTTTTTTCTCCAATAGGGAATATACTCCAATAGGGCTACATTTATATCACTGAAGGTAGAATTCTAAAGGTATTGGATTGGTGGTGGTCGAAATTATGGAAGTTATCCTATCTAGCCAAAGCTCATCTATTCCAATGGTGCATTGTAGTTAATAGTGTTCCTACTGGTGATTTTTTTAAGAGACAGTTTTTTTGGGCTGACTTGGTGCATATTATGCAAAAACATAGAATATGTAGATCATATTTTCTTGTCTTGTTCCTTCTCAATGGTTGTGTGGTAGTTTGTTATGACTTATTTGGGAATCAATAGTAACTAGTAGGGAGCAACATATCAGGAGGCCTAGAAGGATTGCTAGTCATGGGCTATCCCAAATAAGAATAGATGCCTTCCTCCTCGTATATGCTTAGGAATATGAATCTCTTGGAATAATAATTTTTTTCAAGGAATATCAACACTCCTAATAGGGTTGTTGTGCATATTTGTGAAATTTTCCCTCTTATTCTTGACTTTTATCTTGTATGCAATCCTCAGAATATTATTATAGAGAATATTGATCAATTATTTCCCTGGATTTACTTCGATAGGGCTTCCCTTGTCGTGGGTCAATGCAAGGGAGGGTTGTCTTGTATTTACGTTAGGGCCATTTCTATAAGATATTGAGTGGGTTGGACTAGGGTGCCAACAACTATTCTAAGTCGATGAGTCTTAAGCTATTGCTTATTTTTTCTATTAAAAGGATGTTAGAAGGATACAAATATTTTGGGATTACAAAATGTTATAACCTAGTTTAAGAGGATTACAAGATGTCACATGTACACACTTTTGATAATCATTGAAGAAATCAATCATTTAAAGTAGGTTTTTGATAAAGCCTCATGCTCTCATATTTATAGGGAAAAACATTCCATTGAAAACTCCATAAGGCAAGTGCTTCATAGCATATGGACATTTAGAAGATCGTGGAGTAGATAAATGGAAATGTTTAAAAGCACTATCATAGGCCTTTTATAGAAGGCCACGAACCAAATGCATAATGGACATCATCATTAAACTTTTATTTATATTTTTCTATGCTTTATGATCCCAATCTGTTGGATGTGATTTTCTTATATATGGGTAATTTTTATTCCTCGGTATCAATCATAGGCTATCACTTTATGCTAGATAATATACTAGGAAGATTTGCCCTATTTTTATGGTTTTGTGTTTCTTGTGGATGGCAGTCCCTATTTTGGTGTTCACCTATGTGCAATTCAAAATGTAATTTCCACTCATTAATGAAAGTTGTGATTTTTCCTTTAGAAAAAAGTTTAAAATTTGGTTAATTCCCTACTTTAATGTATCTATTTTTTTGCAATAAAATTATTGTGGTAAACTATATAAAAGAAATTATATGAATTTGCGTAAGCAAATATTTGACATCTTAATCTTGGACTCCTTACATTATTTCTTCTAATATTATGTATGGTTCCTATTAAAAAGTTGATTGATATTATTTGAGGACAATAATACTTTGTATATTAGTATTATTAACCAATTTAATTATAATTTGATATAGTAAATATTGCATTGCCTATGTTGAGGTATTATTCCAGTAGAATAGTTACTATTCTGGTAAAAGGTTAACACAATTTTAAAGTGTCCATAAAATTTATTTAATGATAGAATTATACTAGTATGTTTGTTACCATAAGATAAGATAAGATAAGATAAGATAAGACAAAAATAGTTTTAGTAATGTCAAACCAATTAGTGACCTTGAATAGTCACACATGGGATTGTTAGGCACAACAATATCAATACTTAGTAGGGGTGTGAAAGCAACTCTCGGTAGGAATCAATTAAATCATATTACTATGACGTCTAACATCAAAGCAAGATATTATAGTTATGGATAATAGACCAGATTATTTGATGTCTAATTTTTGTGTTTCTAATGAATCTCTCTCCCAATTTTCCCACAACCCAACGGGGGAGTTGTTGATCAATAATGTAAGATTTAGCAAGGAGTGCCTCCCATGCAAATTTTGCATTAAAACTAGTCTACTAAAAAGTTACTAAGTAAAATATCTTTTTATGCTAAGTTTTCTAAATCTCCATGGTGCCTTTGGAAGACATCAAGTGGAGGTTCAAGCCACTTAAACTACTTAGAAATACTTATCAAATTAATATAATTTGTTTAAATACCATTCAGTATTAATTATCAACTAATTGTAATTTGTAAAAAAAATGTGATAAGAAGGGTGCAAAAAGTCTAAAGACATCCACTTGTGACCCTTCTCTTGAATTACCCTGGAAAGTCCACTTAACACTCATTATCACTTAATTCTTCCATGTTTTATTGGGAAAAACATTTTGATTTACATGGAATTTATTTCAAAAACAACAATGTCACATTTATACACTTATATTAAACCACATGATAGGAAAATATAGGTTAAAAACTAACTTTTGACTTATTGACTTATATGAGATGATTGCAAATACTAGTTATTGATTTAAAAATAATTACAAGCAACCATTTATTAGTGACGTTTGTTTCAATATGTATAATAAATAGAGATCATTGTTTTTGTAGGTATATATTGACTTTATAACAATTGATATTCATTAGAGACACTTAAATGAGGTTATGGTCTTGGAAAAATAAAAAATAAAAGTGATGTTTGACTATCTTAAGAATATCCCTTGTAGATGTTGTTGAGAGCCACATAGTCGTTATGATGTAGAATCTTGAATGTATCCAAAGCCTTGATTGAGAAATAAATTGTGTAATTTAATGCTTTTGTTTCCAATATTATTCAGTTTATAATAATATTAGGTTTTAATATTTTAATATTAGGTATATATTAAAAGTTTATATTAGGCTCATATTAGGTTTAATGTTTATCTTAAAGTAATGATTTTTTTTTAGGGTAAAAAAATCTAATTATATTAACTAAAGAAAAGAAAAATAAAATAAAATAAAATAAAATAAAATAAATAAATAAATAAAAATAAAAATAAAAAAATAAAATAAAATAAAATTAAAAAATAAATTAAAATAAAAAATAAAAAATAAAAAATAAAAAATAAAAAATAAAAATAAAAAATTTAAATAAAAATTAAATTAAAATAATATAATAAATAAAAATAAATAAATAAATAAAAAAATTTAAATAAATAAAATAAAAAATAAAATAAATAAAATAATAAATAAAATAAATAAAATTAAATAAAAAAAATAAAAAAAATAAAAATTAAAATAATAAATAATAAATAAATAAATAAATAATAAATAATAAATATAAAATATAATATTTATA
Organism: Pinus taeda; assembly: GCA_000404065.3. NCBI lineage: Eukaryota > Viridiplantae > Streptophyta > Pinopsida > Pinales > Pinaceae > Pinus > Pinus taeda. The sequence goes on along the minus strand of APFE031418822.1, from coordinate 12,680 downwards.
GTGAGGAGGTTCATCTTTGCCTCAGGACGAGGAAACCAATGAGAAAAATCAAAAGTTCTCGACCCTTGAACAGTGACCCAAAGCTTACAACTTCCAAATTGTTTCTCAAAAAAGTATAACCATAAAAAATGCACAGGTGGGGGGTTAGCCTCGCGGCGTCTGGATAGTAACTTGAGTGGTAGTGGTAGTTTTGAATTGCAAAAAAACTAGGGGATCCTCAGTCGCAAACTTGGAACTTATGGGTAGAGTAGAAGGTGTGTTAGCGCACTCATGGCTACTAAGCCAAACCAAGATTGTTCTGTATGCCATCGAACAAAAGGAAGGAGAGACAACCAACCTAGTGCTAATGAAGTGGTCGGTTAATAACATGTGCTACTGTGAAGCCAAACTAATACAGAACTGCAGCCACCACGGGCTTGAGACATTCCACGATCTTGCACTGAGTTGGTAGCCTATGGAAGCTCCTCCACAATGAAACACTCATATGGGCTAGGTCGGGGGATGGAGGGGGGGGGGGCTTTAGTCATCGATGGGGGAGTGAGGGGCAAAGAGGGAGGAAGAGGAGCTTTGTGAGAGGGAGGATGGGATGAACTGGCTAGAGGGGAGTGCACAGGAGACACAATAGGGGAAGGGATGTTGGGAAGGTATTTGATATCCATGTTTCTGGCCAAATGCATCAGGGAGGAGGACAGGTGGCTGAAGAGTGCAAAGAGCTTAACAATTTGGTTGGTGGTCATGGTTTTAACATCTTCCTTCTCCTTCAGTTGCCTATCTAGGAGGTTGCAAAAGGCCTAGAAGGACGAAGGTCCATGGCAGGTATCGTCTTCTTCCATGACCACCACCTTTCTGTAAATGCGATCATGTATGTTGTGGTCAAACAAAGTGGTAATGGAGGTGTCTTCTAGGGTTGTTGGGGGTCATCCACGACCTTTGCCCCAACTTGGGCGATGACCTCTCCCTTTGTCATTGCTTATGAGTGGGATGCAAGGGAATCGAGGCGTAGGGATGAGGCTAGAGGGAGCGACGAGGATCACAGAGCAGGCAACTAGAAGAAGAATAACAAGGAGGCCAGGACGTTGCAAGATAAAGAGCCTCGATTGACAAGATAGTCTACGCATTTCAAGGAGAGGGTATGGGTGGAGTGATAGTGCCAAATGTTTGCCATGAGCTGAAGGATGCTTCCACATGCAAGAAGTCGTTAGTCTGCCAGGGAAATCTCCCTTAGCTCTCCCTTAGCTCACCCAGTTTTGGGGTAAAGTAATGATTATTAATATTGTTGTTGTTATTATTATTATTATTATATTATTATACTATTGGTAATTTTTAATGTAACATTATTAAATTAATATAATGATATCATTAATATAATATTCAAATTAATATTTGAAAATTATTATTAATTTGCATTAACACAATACTAATAATTTTTGAAAATAATATTTTAATTTTTTAATCTAATAATTTTTTAAAATTGTTAGCATAATGTTATTAGCATAATAACTTCAATACATATTATATATATTTATATATATATATCTATATATATATATATATATTATATATATAGTATATTATATATATATATATATATATATTAATTAACCACTTTTATATAAAATATTATTAACATAATATTATCAATAATATTAGTATTTTACTTCTAATAATTAATAATCGAATTTTAATTAAATTAAATTTTAAAAATTATATTGATTCTAACAATATGATTAAAAATATTAATAATATTAACATTAACCTTGCTAATATAAATAAATTAAAAAAATTAATATTAAATAAATAACCTTAATATTTGCATTATAATATTTCTGATCAAACATGGTAAAACATACTCAACCATGGTCACACATGGTCAAACATTGCAAACATGGTTAATTATTGATTTGAATTGGAGAAGATTAGTAATGCTGTGCTAATTTCCCATTCAAAAATAAACCCAAGATTCTTATCATTTTCTTTTTCAAGTGCTTAAGGATTCAAATTTTTTTGCATAATTAACAGATTCCCATGAGCGTTTCTTATGTAAATGTTATAAACAATTTAACATAAAAACATATGTTGAACAACATTAATATAACAACAAAGAACATAAAAAAACAACACACAACAAACACATGATAAAGGAGTTCAACCCTCCTGGGCTACATCTCCTTGGTCCATCTTCCAATGGCTTGAGCCTCTCTATTATGCTAAAATTACATCAAAAGTGTGTTTACAATGCTCAGATGCATCTGAAACCCATCTCAATGAGTTTAGAATATTCAAAAATGCTAGAATTAACTATTTTGCCTCAAACTTGGATAAGAACTGAAGGATTATGCCTTCTCCCAGTTCTCCCACTATTAGTTCCAAAAAACACTCCAAAACTAGCAGAAAACTACAAATTAGCCCCAAAATCCACTAACCGAGCAAGAATTTCGCCACACCATGGGCCATAGCCTATTGGCCGTATCACAAATCGCAATCACCGAGTTCGGGCACGTGGAATGTCTTATTTACCCAGTGTAATGCTACGATGCGATATACATGAACCTCTCGGTATATTAAACAACAACATAAAAAGTCATCGTGTCCGGGGTCTATCGCGTTTTAGAACTTGGTGAAGTTCAGCGGGCTCATTATCATAGAAAAACGTTGCAATGCAAGGGACCTGCCGTAACATTAATCTGCAACACAAGATTCCTATTGTCACTGTGATTGCGATATGTGATCACATCGCTTCGCAACTTCTCACCTTGTCGGGGTCAATAAGTTGTTTTGTTCTCCTCTTCACCATCTGTGATATGTGATTGTGATTAGATCGCATCACAACCTGTCTGCGCCGAGGGCCAATTCTTTAACTCAATCCACTTACCGTTGCGATATGCGATTTGCAAGGGCCGATGGCAGGCTTCCACTTGGCACCTCCTCATTCGCTAAAGACTTGCCACATCATCCCAATCCTACCTTGTATGCAAGTCAAATTTGAACTTTGAATTCCTCTAGCTTCTGCATACAAACTCGGATTTGAGTTTTGTTCACACCGTTGGATTCAAAATGACGAGCCCTTCAATATGAAGCTGAGTTTGACAAGATTCTTACACTTTTATTTTTTTAGCATAATTCTGAGCACCTGATCACTCCTCCCCACTGGAAGCCTTTTGGAACCCAAAAGGATCACTTTCAATTATTGAACAGATGAGGGTATTGTTCCCTCACCTTCCCCACTTCAATCAATTTGGGCTTTGATGGATGTGTACCTTTGAGACCCACCTAAAGATAATCAATACTTCCCCTTTTTTTTGTCCTTGTCCTTCTGTCAAGTATAATGTCTTGATGAAGTACATCAAGGAATTCTAGAGAAAATTATTCAATAGATGGAATTTGAACATTCTCTCCTTGATCTTCAATCAAAGGAGGTTCATATAATCTCAAATTATCAACACTAACAACATAATAGATTTGCATATATGAAGACAAATCAAGCTTGAAAGTATTATTACCGATCTTTTCTAGAATTTTAAATGGACCATAATGAATTGGTTTTAGTTTTTTACCTTCACCTTGAAGCCCTTCCTTGCTAATGTAAATTCAGACTTCATCACCTACTTGAAACTGATGATCCACATGATGCTTATCATGCCTTGCCCTATACTTTCCTTGACTCTTTTCTAGTTGTTCTTGAACTGTTTAGTGAATCAACTAAATTTTCTCAATGAATTTCTTTTCCCTGTCTATGTCACTATGTCCATCTATAGCTACATCTTTCTAAAAGATGAAATCCAAAGGCGATTTAGGAAAATAACCATGACATGCCTCAAAAGGTGAAATTAGAGTAGAAGAGTGTTTTTCTCGGTTGTAAGCATGTTGAATATAATGCAACTGTTCATCCCACAACTTAGGATCTTTGTTACAATATCCTCTTAGCAAATGAATGATTTTCCTGTTAACCACTTCCATTTGACCATCTGTTTGCGGATGAAAGGTTGTACTTTTCTTCAACTTGGTTTCCATCAAGTTCCATAAACTTGACCAAAAATTCCCAACAAATCAAGAATCACAACCACTTACAATAGAAGTAGGAAATCCAAAATGAACCCATACATTTTGAAAGAAAATTTGAGTTGTTTATTCAGCTATAATTTTCTTTTTTACATGGCCTTAACATGCACATCTTGCTGAACCTATCCACAACTACATACAAATAATCATGACCTTTCCTAGATAAAGGAAGACCTCCTACAAAATCCATAGAAACACTTTCCCATGGTCGTGAAGGCACTAGAAGTGGTGTGTACAATCCTAGTTTCCTATTAATAGGCTTCCTAACTGCACACAATGTACAACCTTTGATAAAACGTGACACACTTTCAAGCATACGAGGCTAGTAAAAATACCTCTGAATATTTTCCACTATTTTACTTACACCAAAATGTCTAGTAATAAGAGAAGTGTGTGCTTCCCTTTTGACATTTACTCTCTCTCCCTATGGAACACAAAGTTTTCCCAAATGATACAATAGATTCTCATGTACATGGTAATCTAATTCCTCAACTTGGTGGCCTTGACTCAAGTTTAAAGACACCTCTTGAAAGTTAGCATCCTTTGCATATTGCTCAACATAAATTTCAAGGAAAACATAATTATTCTTGAGTAAAATGGCTACATTTACAACCGTTCTAGAATGTTGGCATTATGACACAGGTTTGGCAGTTTTGACGTTATGGCATAGGTGTTGTCCTTGATGCAACTCACGCTGGTGACAGATCACAGTTCAGGCACTCAGAAAGAAGAAAAAGATATTTACGCAGGTTCACTTTGACAAAGTCGTGTATACACGCGGGTTGGACGTTCCCAAGGTGCGTACGCGTATACATGCACTTTCATGCAAAGAAAAGCGCATACATGTGGGAGAACTTACTTTTGGTCCATGGTATTTAGTCCTTGGTATTTGAACCTATGGTTTTGGGCGATGGTATCTCGTCATAAGTGTTGATCCCAAGTATTGGGTCCATGGTAATGAAGTGTTATGGTTTTTGGACCGTGGTATTGTGAAAGGCAAGACTATAATAGGGGAAGAAGATCATTGGGCAAAGATCATCTGAATTATTGAATATCTGATATCATGCTAGATCTGGAATACTCGTGATTGGGTTGTGGTGCAGAACTGGATCTGAATGAAGGAGGAACCTGAGCACAAGAAAAAGGATAAGTTCTCTTTATGGGTCAAAATCTTAAGGCTTGAATAGTGGTATCTCTATATGATTTTTGATCTGTGGTGCACGCTTGATCTATAAATCTGATAATCTGGGTTAACTAATATCTGAATGTTTGAAAGAATGAATTACCCTTTATAGATTTGTACGCAGGTTCAGTGAAGCGAAGGCGCGTATACACACAGTTTCTGCAAATCAAAAGAGCGTATACGCAGGTTGATCTTAACACAGAAGCGTATACACGCAATTTATATAAGTCAAAAGTGCGTATACGCAGGTCGATCTTAACACAGAAGCGTATACACGCAGTTTCTGTAAGGAAAAAGGGCGTATACGCAGGTCGATCTTAATATTGAAGCATATGCACGCAGGTTTCTGAATATTGAAGTAGCATACGTCTCTTAATTTATGTTCTACCTGCTTCTGTGGATTATTGCAGTAATCTGGGTTCAGAATTGGTGTGTGATTACTATTACTATGATCTGGGTACATTTGTCAGAGAAGTGTTTATATTGATTCAGTTTTGATTGGTGAAAAGGTGATTGGTTGATGCAGAAATTCTTGATGTTTGATTGATGTTATTTGTGGATCCAGTCTGAAAATTTATGAAACG
>APFE031418813.1:0-24927 GCA_000404065.3 Pinus taeda | reverse complement strand
TTAGCAAATACTCTTAACAACAACTCCAAATATTTGTATCCAAATGTATTGATTGAAAGGGTTTTCCTTATAAAGTTGAATCTGACGAAAATCTTGTTGTGACGATGAACCACATTGGATGGCTCAGAACGCATCGATGATGTTTTTTTTATTGAAAAAAATCTTTTAGTTCATAATATGGATCAAAGAGGCCTAAATTCAATCAGTTTTTTTTATATAATATCTCCTACCTTTAATCCCTTTATGATGTGATTTATTTTTCCACATTGACTACAACAATCTCATATAAGGATTGAAGTGTTCCAGATTCTTTTTTATTATTACTACCCTAACCTTTATCTCTAATAGTAGCTTTTCCATTTATAATTATTCCCCATTTCCATTGCTTTCCATTTTGAACCTTCTTTGTTAACTCAAGTTCGTATGTTGGGATGAAGTATTAATTTATAAAGATTCTTGATTATTTTAAAGTAGGAGATTTACCAATTATGGAGAATTTATGGTCAGTACAACTTACCTTAACATAGATCAATTCATTTTCATATTTTAATGTCTTTCTTGCCTTCTTTGCTTATATGAGATAAGTTGTTTCAGTTTGTGACATATCTTTCATTTCCTCCTTTACTATTGCTAGTTTGTCCTCAAATTTTCACTCTTTTATATAAAAAATTATGAGTTTCAAGGTTCTTTTTTTACACTCATGGTCCATTTTACTGTGCTTATTTATTTACTATATGATAGCTTTGATATCTAATTTATTTTCCATACAAGAATTTCTATTCAATTTTCCCTTTTTATCTTTAATATTTTTTCTCAAGTTACAATGTTTTTCAATCATTGGTTGTTCCTATCTGTCAATTTCTTGTAATATAGACTACATTTGTAATACCCCTACCAATTTATGATATAAATATATATACATTGATGTTTGGATAGTAGGCCAGATGTTTATAACGATTACGATGGTGATCCAAATTCATTTCACGGTAGTAGTTTGTGCCTATGTATATATATCTCTATATATATATATGATTTTAGAGCTAGATTTCCAAGCACATATATTTCATTTTTAAAAAGTGGTTGAAGGGTCAAGATTTTAAATATTGTACATATTTTAATATTAATGAAACATCGATAGGATGCGGAGACCATTCCACCTAAAAGAGTATGGAGGGAAATCCAACTACATGCCAATAGAAAGTAGGCGTTGTGTTCATTGTTTGGGAAAAGGACATGTGGGGACCACATTGCTTCAAGGAGTGCCACATGCCAAGGAAAGGCCAAGCATATTTGGAAGGCACATGTTTCTCTTAGGGAGATAGAGGGAGGCATGATGGATTTTACACATTATAGTATTCCACTCTGGTGTATTTGGTTATTGTCCAGTGAGCTAGCGAGCCCTGTTCTTGGGATTTTGGGCGAGCTTGAATTTTGTCTAAGGCTAGAAAGGTGTTGGGGGAGGAACATGAGTTCCTGCAAGCCTAGGATAATACCATCTTCAGTTTTCCATAAGGATATTTGAATGGTTGGAATCACTGAGGCACTGGTAGGGTGCACGTAAGAGATGTACCACTGGAGAAAGTTCGACGGAGTTTGAGTTTATGGTTGGGGCAATGTTTGATGGATGCATCCATTGTCTAAACGTATGTATTTCTTATTTGGTTCCTTCACTAGTTATTATATAGTTGTAACCCTAAGTTGTAGGTGACCCGTACTTGATATTGATGAACCACATGGTTTATGGTTTGGTGGAACATGGAGATACTGTAGGAAATTACTTATTTCATACCTGAAAAAGTGTTCATGTTTATTTTGTGTTTTTTTGTGCAATTTATGAATGTGTGTTGGAAACCCTAGTTTTCTAGATTATATGATGTGTTTTCATTAATAATTCTCCTATTGTTAATATTAATTTTTTATCCAATTATGTATTATGGTGTATAATGGTTTTTATATCTTAAGTTCATATTTCCGCATTTTGAACATACACCATTCTTGTATTCTTCATTGCATTCCTTGTTTCTACAAGTAGATATTGGAATTATGAGTGGTGTGGTTTGAGTATAATTTCCTAGTAAGGAGTTATGGATGTTATAAGGTGGCTTCAAAGCACATTTTTCAGCAATAGCTCTCATTCGACAAAATATGGGAGAAAAATGAGAAAATTTGAAGATGTCCCCCAACTTTTTGTTATAAGTATAGTGTTGGGATTGATTAAAACTTACCTAAAGAAAATAGTATAGAATCTAAGAGGACATTGGAAGGATCAAATTATATGGAAGAATTACTAAATTTGAGCCGTCGAATGCTAAAATTTGTGTGTAGGGAGCTAGTCCTATGTATTAGATTCTATTTGGATTATATATGTATGTGTGTGTGTGTGAAATGTGAAAATTTTGGAACACTATAAGGGATATTGAAATGGACCTAGGATTTTTTTTCTACGTTGGGGTTAGAGTCCACAGTGGATGGGTTCGACATAAGCGTTTTCACTGTGCCAACATGGTTGTGGAGGTGGAACCATAAACTATGTAAGTAGCCAAATATCACATTGAGAAAGTGAGAACCACCACAGTGAGATGTCAGGCCACGAAGGCTAGCAGATTGGAGCCATTTTACAATCTGGTAGGCCAAGACATTGAGGGCACTAAGTTAGGGTGGCAGGCCACAAGGTTTAGTGTTAAATAATGAAGGGTTTGATGTTAATTAACTAAGTGATTACCTTCATAATGGAACCCTTATGGAGATGTGGAACTCAAATCCATATGATCTTGGGAGGCTCATTAAAGGGTAGACAATTTCGCATCTAATGATGATAATGGTTGATGGATCCACGAGATCGAGGTTGTCAAATCCCATTAGAGTACAAAGTCACATTAAAAAATATTCTATTTTAGAGTCTAATGTGTTTAAGGAAAATTGATCTACCAAGGGATATATATATATATATATATACACACACACACATACTCACACACACATTAATGAATGTGTTTGATGTTGTAAGGTTATAATGAAACTCACAGGGGCATAGTTAGAAGTGTGCCATGTGGAAATTGAAAGGCGGTAGGCCCACATTTCGGACATGGAACACACCAATGAGTGTCGATAAGTTTCTAGAATACGTGAGCTTTTTCTATTCAGTTTGGGTTGGGCATGGAGTTAAGGGATAAAAAGTTAGTTTGGGAATTTAATTAACTTATATAACTTTGTAGCAATTGTCGAGTAAGGAGAGAGAGATGCTTAAATTCACACGGGCATATCTTTATTCTCAGGAGTCAAAATTTGTCGTGTGAGTAATCAAAATAAGTGGAATTTCAGCTAGAGCATATCTCGGAAGTTAAAAAAGAGATTTGGAGGAAGAAATTTCATAGAAAACATGGAGAAATATATAGGAGTTTAGAAACAAGAATTCATTCTTAATTACAAAATTTGAAGCGCATAAATTTATGCCGAAGTGTTAGAGGTGCCCTTAATTCTTTCTAGTTTTTGTTTAATTTTCAGAAAATTATTGTCTCTAAAAAAGTACATGTATATCATTGCATAATTAAAAATTAAAAATAAAATATAACAATAAATAAGTGAGGGTTGTTGGTCGTAAGTCAAAATATTATTAAAATTTTCCCCAAATACTGACTATTCATAGTTTTCGATATTGTGAAGTGATGTGTTCATGTTTCACGGACCCTTAACTATCGTGAACGCTGACTGTCCTAAACTCTGACCTCTCTGACCATGTGACTAGTCTAGTCACTTGTTGGTTTTTAAGTGTTTTTTCATTACATTTTTTCCCTTTTAATGAAATACGACTAAATGTTGGGTAAAGAAACATCTCTATATTCAACATAATTTTAAAATACAGATAAAAGTTTAACTTATGAATAGTTGAGTATTTCCTTGTTTTGCATCTGGTCTAATCGAAATTAATGAGCTAGTACGCTTAGAATTTTTTATCTATTTCTCTTGAATTTTTATAAATTCACCAGTGTGTCTTTCGAGAACTTGTTTAATACTTAAATTTGAGTTTTCTATGTCAAAATTCCTAAAGGTTTTTATGTGAAGAACACCTAATTTCCTACAAAAGCACATGTGAAATTTTATTAACTCTACATTATCTTCATTAGTATTGATATTATTTTTGATTTATAATTTGAAATTATTCATTTTTTTGTTAAATTCCTTCTCTTATTGATTTTTTAGGTCTATTACATATTATTCCAAAATGGTTAGAAAATGAATGACTAAGACCTCTAGACATATAATTCAAGAAATCAAGCTGAAAACGAAATCAGGAGAAGCTCGAGATTTAAAGATAGCACTTCAAATATTTCCCTCTTTTCATATTCAGCTTATAGGACTCAAGATGCAAGCAAGCACTCATGGGAAGAATTTTTTACTTCCTTTGAAGAAAGAAAATGGTTAAAATAAAAAAATTTAGATGATGAATCTTCTTTAGATTATGAAGCAATTGGGAAAACTATGCCACATAAAATTGAGGCCACACCCAACATTTTTCCTTATTACAAAATGATTAGTTGGATTTTGATGGATGCTCATGCACTAATCTATTCCATTTATGATCATAACCAAAATATGGTTTCCTCCTAGAAGCATAAAATCCTTAGTTTTATATATAAGTTAAGTCCTCTTAAAATCCTTTTGAAAGAAAAAAAATTAGATGAATTCCATGATAATGGCCTAAAAAAAATAACAAGGATTAAAAATTAGTTATTATAGAGTGGCTTTGTGACCTTGAGAAATGAAAATTGAAAACGGGGAAAGATCAACTAGTATCAACTAGTATCAATCGTGAAACTCCCTTTAAGATATATAGTCAATATGTTTTCTAGACTATATCAAGAAGTGAATTTTGAGCATTGTAAGGTTGAATGGGTTCCCCTTAATTATGAAAGTCAACTCTTCTTAACATTTTGAATTTCAACCATATAATAGATATTAGTTAATATAAAGTAAATAATTAACATGATACTTATAAATAATGTTTTGGAAAAAAAATATTAGATATATGGATGCATAAAAAGAAAAAATATAAATATAATTGGATTAAACACATATAATTGATTAATATTGTACGTGAAGGAGAAATATACAAATATGCAAGAAAATATTAAAACTTAAAGGAAATAGATGACTATTTAAAAGCTTCAAATTCAATTGAAAGACCTTAAGTACTAAGTGTAACATTGACCTTCACAACATTTGGCCTCGTCAAACATCATTCATCCATCACGCATAAAAAAAAACACTATTTATTTATTTAACTCAATTGAGTTGAAAAAAACTTTTTATTCATTCAACTACTTCGAGTTCTACAAGCCTCTTATACAATGACCTACAACAAGTTCATTTTTAAAATGACTATAGTAACTGAAATAAATATGTGCAATGTCAAGATATGAATTATTTATTACCTAAAATATTAGAGATCTGTTAATCCTAAATCAATTCACAAAGGTTTTGGTTGATTATTACTATTAACAAGTACTTTTTTTAACTACATGTCTTTGTCACAAATAACCCTATAGAAACTGCAATCAAATGTTGCATTTCTTCATTAGTAGTTCTCTATAATATTCTCTCATATTTGATAGAAATTAATCTATTTCTATGCTATTTGCAAGGACTTAAGATGGCGAACAACCAACTAGTTAAGATTTGATGTTAGCTTCACTCATCAAAACATAGCTTCACTCGTAATTAGTTTACGTGGTTTTCCATCTGATGGTATATAATTTTTTTTGTGAAATTGTAATAAACCATCATTACCCAATGCATATCTCTTATACTTTAGTATTGTCATTTTATTTTCTTCTAATTCCAATTTGACATTTTCACACCATTTGTCTGAAGATTGCAATTCATGCAACTTCTATCTTAAATTGTTTTTTCAAGGGCTAAAAAAGAAAATAAAAGACCAAAATTAAAACTTACACATCAATAACAAAATAGATATAAGTTGATATAAAATAAATAATAAAAATCATACTTATAGATAATGTTTTGCAAAACATAACAATCTATAAATGTGCTATGGCCAAAAAAAAAAATATAAATATAATTCTATAAATGAATGGATAAATATTGTAGATGAAGAAGAAACATACAAATATACAATAAAATATTAAAATTATATATATATAGATAAATTTCATCTCCATGAAAATGTTTTTTTTTTTCCTCAAGCAAGAATCGAACCTTCTATTCATATGAAGCTAAAAATTGGTTACATAAAATACAACATGTCAAAGAGTTAACATATGCCCTATGTTTGGGATTTGAGACAAATGCTCGAGTACTAGGCCAAGGGCCCACAAAAATGTACAACTAGCAAAGCCAAAGAGTGGACCCAATGGTGAAATAGAGACCGTGGGGAAAATAAATAAGTTTAACTAGGTAGATATTCCGAACCCCCTAACAAGCATGACAAACCTTAGTTGTAGATCTACTTCCATGAGATCCAGTGGTTGTGAATGATATCAGGCTCGAAAGATGCGTGAGGAGTACTCGGTCAATGAAGGTAGTATTCTCACTCTTCCTCGAGTCACGTGTTACATAGTTAGTGCCATCGGTGGCTTTTCTAAAAAAACACCTGTGGTAATTCAGATGCTCGATAACCATGGAAATAATAGCAATACCATCATCGTCCCACCAAGAAGCATGAGAAACATCATCCCTAGATCTACTGCCACAAGATCCAACAACTGTGAAGGATATCGAACCACGGAGAAGGGCGAGGAATACCCTCTCGATGAAGGCAGTATTCTCTCTCTTCCTTGAGCCACGTGTTACACTATTTGTGGCATTAGAAGCTTTTCTGAGAAACCACTTCTAGTAAAGAACTACTATGTTTTGTATCGAAGCTTTTGGAGCCACTTTCTAGTTTCACGCTCTTTCTCCTCTGCCTACCATTCCTCTGTGAGACCCAAATGTACCAAATCTCAGGCTGCCTGTTAGTTAAACCCTTAACATCTATCATCTTAGTGTTATACATGTTGTTTCCCCTTCAAATACTCATAATGCTAACTCTGTGCGCAAGCCAGAGTGTTGTAGTCTTCACACAGCTGTCCAACCTAAACCAACTCCCACGAGCAACACATCTTTTCTCTAATACATATCACCTCTTCATTTGCCAGTCGGTCTGCCACTCTATTGGCATCTTTGTGCACATGAACAAAGCTTAGAGTTCTAGTGTTCTGAGGTGAGACTAAATTCGATGATATACTTGTGAAAGCCTCTAGTGGTTTGAAACTTTGTTTGGTGTTGTGCGCGTGCTTATCCTTTTGAACGAATTAATCGTTAATTCTAAGTCTGCCTCTATGTTTGTGTTATGTAAATTGTAGTCCATTAGGATTTCTATGCCTTGCTCAATGGCCATGAGTTCAGCCATATTGTTGGTTTCCCTCCCCAAATGACTATAAAAGATGACTTTGATATTTCCCTCTTCATCTCTTATGACTCCTTTGTAACCAACATCTCCATGGTTTCCTTTTGACACCCCATCTATGTTGAATTTTAGGAAGCCGTGGGGAGGGGGTTCCCTGAAATCCTTTCCCTCTGATGTGTACTTTACTTTATTTTTGTGCCTGCAGGGACATATGACTGCAGTCTGAACTCTTCAAGAATGTGAGCATCCCTTTGACCAAGGGATTTATCAGGAGGTTTTTCCAAAAGGGCATTAACTATTTCTTTCAGTTGTTTTAGGATCTGAGCCATGATGCTTTCGGTTGAACCACATTTAGCTTTGAATATCCTGTTGTAACATTCTTTCCAAACATCCTAGATCAAAAACCCTAGAGTTAGAGTCTAGGCTAAATTAACTGTCTCATTATTCGAGAAATCTTTCCTCCAATTCTTTAAAGTAACAGTGATGTCATTTTCACTCCTCACTGTTTATTTGAAGATAGAGGCTACATAATTCCATATGGAGGAGGTGAATGAGCATAGGTTGAGAAGGTGACCAATGGTTTCCTCCTGAATATCAAATAACAGGCATTTTGAAGAACCGAAAAAACCTCTTTTTCTAAGATTTTCCCAAGTTAGAATCATTTTACGCTGAACTAGCCACATCAAGAGTTTGATCTTCATCTAGTGTGGGTTGCTGCAAAGGTCTTTCCAAGTCTTGTGAGGGTTTGGATGGTCAAGTCTAGTGACTATTCTTTTGTCTTCCTTAAGGTTAAAGACGCCCTCATTTTTTATACCCCATCTTAGTATATCATTCGAGGTTGAAGTTAAAATTTGCCTGTTTCCTAGAATCGTTTTTAGAACTTTAGCTTGGGCTTTCAAAGGGGTCTCTTCACTATAATCTGATACCCTCCAAATTCTCTATTTCCCTTTCTCTCTTAACTAATCCAAAAAATCACTTACCCATTTTAGACCTTTGTTAATGGTATCATTTTTTGTGATGTATAGACCTTCTATGCAGACGTTCTATTCCTGCTACCAGTTGTTCTCCGAGAACTAGGCTAGTTTCACATTTCTGATCTCTGTGAAACTATGCTTCTGAACTAAGGCTCTCTTCTCCCAAGCATTGTTCCAAATGTGGGAACCCCTAATATGTCCTATCATCTGAATGTGGTCCTTTTCCTCCCAATCCATTTCATATTTTTGTTTCCAAAGCTTAGCTCATGGGTTATTTGTTTCCTTTAGCCATCGCCACCAAAGCATTTCCCCTAAAACATTGATTAGGGTGTCCGGTCATGGAGACCTAAACCACCATGGGTTTTAGGTTTACAGAGCTTGTCCCATGCTACGAGGGCCCATTTATTTTTCTCTTCCCCTTTACCCCAAAGAAAGTTTTTTTGAATAGTCCTGATCTATTGTAAAACTTCTTTTGGGATAGGAAGGGAAAAAAACATGAAAACTGGAATAGTTTGTAGTACAACTTTTGTAAGAATTAGCCTTCCTACTAAATTCAAAGATCTGCTAGTCCGATTGTTGACTTTATTCTTCAGTTTGTTTGTCACTGACTCCGAGACTTCCTTACTGAGAGGTTTGTTAGTGAGAGGCATTCCTAGATATTTGGAGGGAAGATGGTCTTTTTGAAATCCAAGAATCCTAGAGAGATGTCTTTGAATAGAAATATCAGCATTGAAAAAGAAAACTTTTGATTTTGTGATGCTTACCTCTGTGCCAACACCCATTGAAAAATCATGCAGTACTCATTTGAAGGCTTTGGCTACCTTGACTGTGTGTGTGCCCTGCAACATAATGTCGTCCACAAATTATTGATGAGTCAATGTGTCGTCATTCTCAATGAGTTTTAGTTGCTTTATTCTTCCCTCCATCCTCACTGAATTGATCGTTTTCCCCGATCCTTTCATCATAAGAATGAAGAGAAATGGGGAAAGAGGATCTCCTTGCGTGAGGCCCCCTGATCGCTTGAAGGTTCTTGATGGAGAGCCATTGACAAGGATTGAGCAACTTGTTGTGGTAACAAGTTCCATGACCCACTTTATCTAGTTGTGGTCAAAGCCAAAAGCTTTAAGAATTTCCCTCATGTAGGGCCAACTTAGCTTATCATAAGCTTTCACAATGTCCAATTGTATTATAATATCTACTTTATTATTGTTCTTGACGGAATGAACCACTTTGTGAGCTTGGACAATATTATTGAGAATTTGTCCAGCTTCCACATATCTAGTTTTCTCTTTTGACATGAGCGTTGGAAGTAGAGGTTTGAGTCTGTTTGCTATCTTTGGAAATGATTTTTTACACCACATTGAATAAAGCTATAGGTCTGGATCTGTGTGGTGTTATGGATTTTTCCTATTTAAGGATTAATGCTATCAAGTATTCATTAATTGCTCTAAGAACTGTTCTTGATTTTCTCGAGTCCTCCACCACATATAGAATGTCGTGTTTGATTATTTCCCAGCATGTTTTGAAGATGTCTACATTAAAACCGTCTAAGCCTAGAGATTTCCCATTGTGCATCTCTTTGATTACTTCATTGACTTCTTCCTCCGTTACTAGCATGTTGAGAATATCATTATCTTCCGTGGTCACGAGTTTTGTAATATGCTTTGTGAAGCTCTTAATGAATTGAGATCTGTCTGCAATGGCCTCCTCTGTTATGCTTTGAAAATGTTGTACGATAATTGATTCCGTTTCCTTGTGAGCGTTCAACTCTTCCCCTTGAGGATCTATAAGTTTTGTGGTGATCCTATTATGAGCCCTGTGTTTCATAGTATACTTGTTAAAGAACCTCGTATTTCTCTCCCCCTCTTTAATCCATTGTACTCTTGGTTTCTATCTCGAGAATATTTCCTCTTGCTCACATCTATTGTCCCATTCCTATTGTAGAGATTCGTCTGCCTTTTCCTTTCCTTTGTGAATCCTCCCATGATGGGAATTTTATTAGTTTCATGTAATTTTCTTTCCACTTCTCTTTCAGATTCAAAAATGTTGCCAAGATCATTTTTGTTCCATTCTTTGAGCCTTTGTTTGATGTGTTTGAGTGTATGATGGAAGCGGAACATTTTTGTGCCTTGGGTCGGCATGTTGCCCACCAATTTCCAATAAAAGAAGCTTCCAACTGGATGGGCGAGTCGTCCGAGCCTCCAAAAGGAAGGATCAAAGCTACAATAGTGTGACCAGGGAGTAGGAGATCCTCTGAGATTATGAATCTGTCTAATTTTGAGGCAACTTGGGAGTTCCCCCTGTCCTGTTATTCCATGTGAAGGTGCCATTTATTGTGTCCATATTCACCAGTCTCATGTTGTCTAAGAGGTTATAGAAGGCAAGTGACTCTCATCCCAGTATTCTGCTCCCTCTTTTTTTCTCTTTGAGAGATCTAATCGTGTTAGAGTCCCCTCCCATAATCTAGGGGATAATCAAGTGTCTCTCTCAGCTCCTCTAGAGAGGTGAGGAGCCTAAGTTTGTCTTATAGAAGTTGAGTACCATAGACATTTGTGATCAAGTAGAAAAATTTGTCCCCCAAAGGTTGTATTGCCATTGAAAGATGATTTCTTGATGCCTCAACATCCATGATCTCAAATTTATGAGGATTCCATAGGGTGAGAATTCCCCATGCTGTGGTATTTACTTTGACTTCAATATACTGATATTTGTTAAGCCAATTGCTATGTATTTCTTTAATCCTATCTACTGAGCATTTTCTTTCATATATAAACACCATGTCCAATTTTTCTTCTTTTCTTCTGTTACTCAGATTTATTTGCTTACTTTTACTAGTTAGACCCCTAATGTTCCAAGTTGTGAGCTTCATAATGATATGCTTGTGAAAGAGTAACTCATGAGATCTTTTATCTTACCGGAATTAATAAAGGGTTTCCCACATTGTGACAGGAGATCATTCTGTCTCCTTCTTCCTCTTTTCTTGACCAGGTTTTTGGTGGAGTGTCTTGATTTAATCTCCATTGTTTTTACCCCTTAATTTTTCTGGCTGTCATAGTTCCTTTTGACTCCTGTAGCCTTTCTTTGAGACCTTCGAAGGAATAGTTGTTGAACTCTATCAAACTCCTCTTGAGGCAGAGAGTCAATCCCTTTGTTAGTTCCTTGTTCTAGAAACTTTTCTAGTTCAAGGTTCTCCCTTTCGAGAATCTTTTGTGGGTCTTGGTCCTTCGTTCCTCCCTCCCTTCGGTTAGTCTCCTGGTCCCTTCCAAGTCCCATAGTGCTTGTTGCGTCCTCCTTTAGTTCATTTTTTACCTGTATGATATCCATGCTATCCTTTTTTTCTTTCTTTGTATGAATGTCCTTCAGTTCCTTATTCTCTCCATTCTCTCCCCCCCCTTCTTCTAAAATCTCAAAACTATTGTCACTTGGTGGATTCTTCTCACTAGGTTTCTTTTGGTGCTTCTTTTCCGCTCCTTTCCCTCTCCCTCCCACTTTGGTGAAACCTTCACGGTCTTTTCCTGTGTCATTTTTCAGGTTGTCCTCTTCTTTTTTGAGTGGGAAGTCTCTGAAGAGGTGCCCATGTTCATGACATTTATGGCATCTGAATTGGATGTGTTCGTAGTCAGCCACCTATACCCATTCCTCACCATATACCTCTAGGGTGACATCATCTCTAAGTGCTCCCCATAAGTCCATTTCTACACATATCTGGGCAAAGGATGTATACTTACCTCGTAAAGTTTCCTATGATATCTTTATAAAATGTCCTAATTTGTTACCTATAGCTTGTAAGGATTCCAGCAGCGAGTAATCTAAAGGTGAGGAGTATAATCTAATTCATATCGGGACCGACGTGAATGTTTCTCACTCTCGAACAAAGCTCATCATCCAAGGTCACATGTAGAGGCCTACAAAAGCATAGAAGTAGGGTCCTCCTTCAAATATTGTGTCTTTATCCTCCACATTAGTGAAAATCACTGTAAAAAACCTTTGGACCCAAGATGTATATTTATTTCTCCTTTTCGTTTCCAGGTGTTTCTTATACATGTGTACAGTGCTTTCTTAATGGACCAAATACCCATAAACTTGCATATGACCACATAGGTTGGCATGTGATCTCTGTGCACCTGTAGTGCACGATCATTTAAGACCACCAGAGAGAGTCAATCCCTTTATTAGTTCCTTGTTCTAAAAACTTTTCTAGTTCAAGGTTCTCCCTTTCGATAATATTTTGTAGGTCTTGGTCCTCCATTCCTCCCTCACTTCGGGTAGTCTTGTGGTCCCTTCCAAGTCCCATAGTGCTTGTTGGGTGCTCCTTTAGTTCATTTTTTACCTGTATGATATCCATGCTATCCTTTTTTTCTTTCTCTATATGAATGTCCTTCACTTCCTTATTATCTCCATACTCTCGCCCCCCCTTCTTCTAAAAGCTCAAAACTATTGTCACTTGCTCGATTCTTCTCACTAGGTTTCTTTTGGTGCTTCTTTTCTGGTCCTTTCCCTTTGCCTCCCACTTTGGTGAAACCTTTAGGGTCTTTTCCTGTGTTGTTTTTCAAGTTGTCCTCTTATTTTTTGAGTGGGCAGTCTCTGAAGGGGTGCCCATGTTCATGACATTTATGGCATCTGAATGGGATGTGTTCGTAGTCAGCCACCTATACCCATTCCACACCATATACCGCCAGGATGACTTCATCTGGGAGTGCTCCGCATAATTCCATTCTACACATATCCGGGCGAAAGATGTATACTTACCTCGCAAATTCGCCTCTCATATCTATATAAAATTTCCTAATTTGTTACCTATAGCTTGTAAGGGTTCCAACAGTGAGTAATCTAAACATGAGGAGTATAATCTAATACATATCGGGACCGACGTGAACGTTTCTCACTCTGGAACAAAGTTCATCATCCAAGGTCACATGTAGAGGCCTACAACAGCATAGAAGTAGGGTCCTCCTTCAAATACTGTGTCTTTATCCTCCACATTAGTGAAAATCAGTGTAAAAGACCTTTGGACCCAAGATGTATATTTATTTCTCATTTTGGTTTCCACGTGTTTCTTATCCATGTGTACAGTGCTTTCTCAATGGACCAAATACCCATAAACTTGCATATGACCACATACGTTGGCATGTGATCTCTATGCACCTGTAGTGCATGATCATTTAAGACCACCCGAGGTTTGATATTAGACTTGGGCTTGTAGGGTCCCATTCTAGATCTACCCTCCATTCTATGACTAATGTCTCCAAAGTGCGTTTCCTTTCGTGCCTCCTTGTGGGTCCCTTCCTTTTCATGGGATTTGTTGCTTTTGGGCTTTTGGGTACTATCTTTCTTTGTCTCTACCTTAGTTGAATTCCAGAGCTTGTTCAAACTCGTCTTTGTGCCTCTATTTGAAACCACGCCGCTATAGGAGGGAGTGGAGCTCCCTCCTACATGCCCTTCCATAGTTACCACCTGGCTTCTGTCCTCCCCTCTTCAAAACCCAAGTTGCTTCTCCCAACATCCTTCTTCCAACCACTCCTAAAGAAACTGAATTTTTTCATTTGCATCAACTCTATCAAAATGTTGAAAGTTAACCCAACCATATTTGATCTCTATCAAAATCTTGAAAGTTAACCAAACCTCATTTCAAATTTAAAAGACATAAGTATGTGTCAAGTATAAAAATAAGCTTCTGCATCATGAAAACATTTAGCCTCATCCAAAATTTTTCAATCATACAATATCACAATTTAAAAACCATTCTTTATTCACTCAACTATATCCATCTCTACAAATCTCTTATACAATGATCTGTCGCAAGTTTTCTTCTAATATGACTCCAATAACTTAGACATTTCCTACAATATAACAATTTTTAAAAACACATTATTTATTGACTCAACTGCGTGCATTTCTACAAATCTCTTATACGATGACATACTCCAAGTTCTTTTTTAAAATTATTAAAGTAACTGAAATAATCATATAAATATAAATATATCGAATGTGAAGATAAATAAATTGTATATAATCTAAAATGGGATACATATATTAATATTAAATCCTTTTTATAGAAATGAATCCATTATGATGTTATTTGCATGGAGTTCAGATTGCCAACAACCACCTAACTCGTGCTTAAATCACAGCCAAAATCAACATTTCCAAAACACCATACGAGATGTTCCAACCCATGGTAATTTGATATTTGACTACTAGGATACATTCCATTCATCCAGCTCAAGGTCTCCGACTGACTTTTGAGGACTGTGAGGAGGCTAATCAGCTACTTACAGACATGTAATATTATTCCTAACCCAGTATTTATTCAGATTTTCTTAACTGTTAGATAACTTTAACATATACAAGATAATTTTCATGTAAAGACTTGACATCAATTACATTCACATAATAATATAGATCAAGTAAAGTCACTCATCAATACAAAATTATTTAATAAACCTATTATTCATCACAACATAAAGAGCATTATAAGAGAAGCAAATGTATAAACACAAGAATTTCTATAATAATCTTCTTTATTGATAATGAGTTAATCTTAGAGAATCAAGAATGTAGGCATGTGAGTACTGAGCTCCACACCCTACTCTAGGACTTTCTGGACACAACTGAATAGCCTTTCTTCTACATTCTACACTAACATAGACTCCTTTTGTTGTAGGCATATACAACTTATATTCTTCTTCTATCATTATTATGCCTTAGACTTTCTAAGACATGCCTATTTATACAATCCCATGGTCTACACACTATGGGTAGATCTTCAAAAGGTAGTGTTAACATACATAAAAGAGGGTAAAAACCATTTTTTGACACTTTACTTAGCTACTTGCTCCAAGACCGCGATCAAAATTCCTTCAGACTTTACATCCTTTTACATAAAACATGGGATTTTTCCCCAAAACTTGGGCTTTTACATCAAAATTGACCTAGGGATCTCATCCCAACAATTAAAATAAATAAATATAACTGTATAGTATTGTACATAAACTAGAAATATTAAAATATATAATAAAATATTAAAATTTAAAAGAAATAGATGACTATCTAAAAGCATCAAATCCAATTGAAAAACATTAAGTGCTAATTATAACATTGTAGCAATTAGCCTGATCAAATATCGTCCATCCACAAAGCATTAAAACAACACTATTTATTTATTCAAGTGCATCTAGTTGAAAACAACTGTTTATCCATTAAACTACTTCCACTTCTACCACCCTCTTATACAATGACCTACCACAAGTTCATTTTTAAAATGGTTCTAGTAAGTAAAATAATTATGTCCAATTTGAAGAGATAAACTATCTATCATCTAAATTATTAGAGATATGTTAATCCTAAATCAATTCACAAAGTTTTTATTTGATTATTATGGTTAACAAATACTTTTTATAACTACTTGTCTTGGTTGCAAACAACCCTATGGAAGGTGTAATCAAATGTTGCATTTCTTCATTAGTAGTTCTCTATAATATTCTCTCATCCTTGACTGAAAGTAATATACTACTATCTTATTTGAAAGGACTGAAGATGGTCAACAACCAACTAGTCAAGCATACTTTAGTATTATCATTTTATTTTCTTCTCATTTCAATTTGACCTCTTTATACCATTTGTACTAAATTTGCAATTCATGTAGCTTTTATTTTAAATTGTTGTTTTAAGGTATAACAAAAAAAACCAAAATTAAGATCTACACATCAATAATAAAAGACATAAAATAAATAATAAACATCAAACTTATAGATAATTTTTTGCAAAAATAAAAAGCTATAAATGTGATATGGATTATATCTATAAATATATATACGAATGGATAAATGTTATATATGAAGAAAAAAAAAAATATGAAATAAATGTATAAGCCCAAATAAATTGCGCAATGAAAGATCACAAGGAAAGAGGGTGATAGTAATGATAAAATTACGTATTTATAAATGTGTAATCTAGGTATGATGCAACTATGTCTTAGTAATTTATTCACAGTAAAAAAATGTAAAACTAATTGCATATTATACAATATACAATAACAATCTTGAATTATTATTTAATGTTCTCGAGTTAATCTCAAAGGACATGTGACATGCCCCCTAACGTTCCCAACTTTTCAAACTTTTCAGGTCCTAGTGGCTTTGTAAATATTTATACTATCTTCTCTGAAGTACGAAAATGTATCACATGAATAAATTTGGCCTCCACATAATGTTGAATCAAGTGATATTTGGTGTTAATATAATTGCTTCAAGAAACTTTGGATTTCTCCCCAATTGAATTTCATAAGAGTTGTAGACTAGTAGTGGAGTTGAAGGCTTTTATTTCTCCTACAAGTCTTTAAGTATTTTGTGAAGCCAAATGATTCCTTTTGTAGCTTGGGCTATTGCAACATATTCAGCTTTGGTTGTAGCATCATGAGGAACAGATTGCTTGGGTGATATTCAACTGATGGTTGGGGTTCCAAGACTCATCAAATAACTAGAAGTAGAGAGTCCATTCCCCTTATCTCTATCAAAATGAGAATTTGAATAGCTAGTGATATGGAGATCACTGAGCGTATAATAGGCTTCAGAGATTCAATCTTGCAAGAGATTGGGGAACAACCTTTATTTGCATCTGCAGAAGTTCCACATACTCAATTATTTCATCGAGCATTGATGCTATGTCAATCTGCACATATATAACAAAAAATTTAGCAATAGTTCCATCAATGTAATTTAAATAACAAAATGAAAAGAACTTAAAACAACACGAAAACACTAAAGGTTGAGCGTAGTAGTAAAAGCCAAAATGTTCAGCGAGAGTGTTCATCCACAAATAGGGTAGGAATCACATTAGTAACTAACAACTACGAATGCATGCTCTTACCATCACGGATTTGTTATTCTATTACTTAAAAAAACAATCACTAAATTAATACCTCATTTAGGAATGCCTCTTTTACTGTACCTTCTTAGCATTCCAACGAGCTCATGCAAAGCTTTCAAGTTTTGTGCAATGCTGCCAGATAGTAAAAAAAACCATTCTTTATTCACTCAACTGTATCCATCTCTACAAATCTCTTATACAATGACCTATCGCAAGTTTTCTTTTAATATGAATCCCATAACTTAGACATTTCGTACAATATAACAATTTTTAAAAACAAATTATTTATTGACTCAACTGCATGCATTTCTACAAATCTCTTATAAGATTACCTACTCCAAGTTCATTTTTAAAATTATTAAAGTAACTAAAATAATCATATAAATATAAATATATGGAATGTGAAGATAAATAAACTGTATATAATCTAAAATGGGATACATATATTAATACTAAATCCTTTTTATAGAAATGAATCCATTATGATGTTATTTGCATGGAGTTCAGATTGCCAACAACCAGCTAACTTATGCTTAAATCACACCCAAAATCAACATTGCCAAAACACCATACGAGATGTTCTAACCCACAGTAATTTCATATCTCACTACTACAATACATTCCATTCGTCCAGCTACGACTGACTTTTGAGGACCGTGAGGAGGCTAATCAGCTACTTACTCACATGTAAGATTATTCTTAACCTAGTATTTATTTAGATTTTCTTAAGTGTTAGATAAATTTAACATACACAAGATAATCTTCATGTAAAGGCTTGATATCAATTAAATTCACATAATAATATAGATCAAGTAAAGTCCCTCATCAATACAACATTATTTAATAAACCCATTATTCATCACAGCATAAAGAGCATTATAAGAGAAGTAAATGTATAAAAACAACAATTTCTATAATAATCTTCTTTATTGATAATGAGTTAATCTTACAGAATCAAGAATGTAGGCATGTGAGCACTGAGGTGCACATCGTACTCTAGGTTTTTGTGGACACAACTGAATAGCCTTTCTTCTACATTCCACACTAACATAGACTCCTTTTGTTGTAGGCATAGACAACTTATATTCTTCTTCTATCATTATTATGCCTTAGACATTCTAAGACATGCCTATTTATACAATCCCATGGTCTGCACACTATGGGTAGATCTTCAAAAGGTAGTCTTAATTTACATAAAAGAGGGTAAAAACCATTTTTTGACACTTTACTTAACTACTTGCTCCACTACCGTGACCACAAATTCTACAGACTTTACATCTTTTTACATAAAACATTGGATTTTTCCACAAAACTTGGGCTTTTACCTCAAAATTGACATAGGGGATCTCATCCCAACAATTAAAATAAATAAATATAATTGTATAGTATTGTACATAAATGAGAAATATTAAAATATATAATAAAATATTAAAATTTAAAAGAAATAGATGACTATCTAAAAGCATCAAATTCAATTGAAAAACATTAAGTGCTAATTATAACATTGTAGCAATTAGCCTTGTCGAATATAGTCCATCCACAAAGCATTAAAACAACACTATTTATTTATTCAAGTGCATCTAGTTGAAAACAACTATTTATCCATTCAACTACTTCCACTTCTACCAACCTCTTATACAATGACCTACCAAAAGTTCATTTTCAAAATGGTTCTAGTATGTAAAATAAATATGTGCAATTTGAAGAGATAAACTATCTATTATCTATATCTATAAGCCCAAATAAATTGTGCAATGATAGATCACAATGAAAGAGCGTGATATTAATTATAAAATTACTTATTTATACATGTGTAATCTAGGTATGATGCAATTGTGTTTTAGTAACTTATTAACCATAAAAAAAAATGTAAAACTAATTGCATATTATACAATATACAATAACAATCTTGAATTATTATTTAACATTCTCCAGTTAATCTAAAAGGACATGTGACATGCCCGGTAACCTTCTCAACTTTTCAAACTTTTGAGGTCCTAGTGGCTAAGACCTTCTATGAAGGAGGAAAATGTATCACATGAATAACTTTGGCCTCCACATAATGTTCAATCAAGTGATATTTGGTGTAAATATAATTGCTTCAAGAAACTTGGGATTTCTCCCCAATTGAATTTCATAAGAGTTGTAGACTAGTAGTGGAGTTGAAGGTTTTTATTTCTCCTACAAGTCTTTAAGTATTTTGTGAAGCCAAATGATTCCTTTTGCAACTTGGGCTATTGCAACATTTTCGGCTTTGGTTGTAGAATCATGAGGAATAGATTTCTTGGGTGATATTCAACTCATGGTTGGGGTTCCAAGACTCATCAAATAACTAGAAGTAGAGAGTCCATTCCCCTTATCTCTATCAAAATGAGAATTTGAATAGCTAGTGAGATGTAGATCTACATCTTTAGAATATTTGATGTCATATGTTTGATTGCCTTTCAAATACTTGAACACTCACTTAGCTGCATTCCAATGAACTTCACAAGGGGGTTGTGCATGGACTTGGAAAGTATCCTACAATAAAAGCTATGCGAGGTTATAAAATTAAAACTTCCAACAAGTGTCATTTACTTGGTTGGATCTTGAAACATACTTCCTTTAATGGAAGTAAGCTTCAAACTCTGTTCCATAGTAGTGATAGCCATCTCAAATCTATGGAATAGTTGTCCAATATACTTTAGATCTATGCAATAACTGCCCAATATACTTTTTGTGAGAAATGAAAATATATTTGCGTTTTTGATCAAGTTCAAACACTAAATAATAATGTAATAAACCCAAATATGTGGTGTCAAAATCTTTCAATAGATCTCTTTTAACTAATATGTAGTCATAATTGTTTCCTATTATCATCAAATAATCTAAATATACAACTCACTTTCCAATTTCTTAACAAAAAGAGTTTCACCATATAATAACTTATAATTCAAATAACTTATAATTCAACTTGAGAAGGTATTCAGTTAAGTTTTCATACCATACACAACATGCTTGATTAAGTCCATACAAATCCTTAACCAATTTAAAGGTATTCAGTTAAATTTTCATACCATACACAACATGCTTGATTAAGTCCATACAAAGCCTTAACCAATTTAAAAAACACATGTAAGATATCATTTTGGGATTCAACTGCTTTAGGTAAGTCATTCACGTATGAACATTTCCATGAGAGGTAGTCGTAACTAACTAATTTCTCATGATTTTTGAATAGTTCACTTAGCACTCATTGCATCTGGTGATGCTCACAGGGTGAAGAAGTGGGATTGAAACTAGTAAAATGTGGAGAACGAATCACATAACATCAATCATCACTTCCGGGGCTTGCACCGGGTAACCAGGACTTCCGAGGAGGTCACCCATCCCAGGACTTAGCATGCTACCCCATTTGCAAAACCTTAGCAAGTATTGTGCCTCATGAACAATTCAATTAGAGATCCATGGACTCTTTTTGAATTTAAGTATGGGGATTACGCAGTGTATTATATTAGGTATAATACACAGTTGAATCCCAAAATGATATCTAATATAATACACTGCCTAATCCCCCATACTTAAACAAAAGTATGTGTTAAGTATAACACATGCATCAAGACAACATTTGTAGTACAACTTTTGTAAGAATTAGCCTTCCTGCTAAATTCAAAGATCTGCTAGTCTGATTGTTGACTTTATTCTTCAGTTTGTTTGTCAATGACTCCGAAACTTCCTTACTGAGAGGTTTGTTAGTGAGAGGCATTCCCAGATATTTGGAGGGAAGATGGTATTTTTGAAATCCAAGAATCCTAGAGAGATGTCTTTGAATAGAAATATCGGCATTGAAAAAGAAAACTTTTGATTTTGTGATGCTTACCTCTGTGCCAACACCCATTGAAAAATCATGCAGTACTCATTTGAAGGCTTTAGCTACCTTGACTGTGTGTGTTCCCTGCAACATAATGTCATCCACAAATTATTGATGAGTCAATGTGTCGCCATTCTCAATGAGTTTTAGTTCCTTTATTCTTCCTTCCATCCTGGCTAAATTGATCATTTTCCCCAATCCTTTCATCATAAGAATGAAGAGAAATGGGGAAGGAGGATCTCCTTGCGTGAGGCCCCCTGATGGCTTGAAGGTTCTTGATGGAGAGCCATTGACAAGGATTGAGAAACTTGTTGTGGTAACGAGTGCCATGACCCACTTTATCTAGTTGTGGTCAAAGCCAAAAGCTTTAAGAATTTCCCTCATGCAGGGCCAGCTTAGCTTATCATAAGCTTTCGCAATGTCCAGTTGTATTATCATATCTACTTTCTTATTGTTCTTGACGGAATGAACCACTTTGTGAGCTTGGACAATATTATTGAGAATTTGTCTAGCTTCCACATATCTAATTTGCTCTTCTAACATGAGCGTTGGAAGTAGAGGTTTGAGTCTGTTAGCTAACTTTGGAAATGATTTTTTACACCACATTGAATAAAGCTATAGGTCTGAATCTGTGTGGTGTTATGGATTTTTCCTATTTAAGGATTAATGCTATGAAGTATTCATTAATCGCTCTAAGAACTGTTCTTGATTTTCTCGAGTCCTCCACCACATATAGAATGTCGTGTTTGATTATTTCCCAGCATGTTTTGAAGATGTCTACATTGAAACCATCTCAGCCTAGAGCTTTCCCATTGTGCATCTCTTTGATTACTTCATTGACTTCTTCCTCCGTTACTAGCATGTTGAGAATATAATTATCTTCCCTCGTCAGCAGTTTTGTAATATGCTTTGTGAAGCTCGTAATGAATCGAGATCTGTCTGCAATGGCCTCCTCTGCTATGCTTTGAAAATGTTGTACGATAATTGATTTTGTTTCCTTGTGAGTGTTCAACTCTTTCACTTGAGGATCTATGAGTTTTGTGGTGATCCTATTATGAGCCCTGTGTTTCATAGTAGACTTGTTAAAGAACCTGGTATTTCTCTCCCCTTCTTTAATCCATTGTACTCTTGGTTTCTATCTCGAGAATATTTCCTCATGCTGACATCTACTGTCCCATTCCTATTGTAGAGCGTCGTGTGCCTTTTCCTTTCCTCTGTGAATCCTCCCATGATGGGAATTTTATTAGTTTCATGTAATTTTCTTTCCACTTCTCTTTCAGATTCAAAAATGTTGCCAAAATCATTTTTGTTCCATTCTTTGAGCTTTTGTTTGATGTGTTTGAGTGTATGATGGAAGAGGAACATTTTTGTGCCTTGGGTGGGAATTTTGACCACCAATTTCCAATAAAAGAAGCTTCCAACTGGATGGGCGAGTCATCCGAGCCTCCAAAAGGAAGGATCAAAGCTGCAATAGTGTGACCGGGGAGTAAGAGATCCTCTGAGATTATGAATCTGTCTAATTTTGAGGCAACTTGGGAGTTCCCCCTGTCCCGTTATTCCATGTGAAGGTGCCATTTATTGTGTCCATATTCACGAGTCTCATGTTGTCCAAGAGGTTCTAGAAGGAAAGTGAGTCTCGTCCGAGTATTCTGCTCCCTCCTTTTTTCATTTTGAGAGATCTAATCGTGTTAGAGTCCCCTCCCATAATCTAGGGGATAATCGAGTGTCTCTCTCAGCTCCTCTAGAGAGGTGAGGAGCCTAAGTTTGTCTTATAGAAGTTGAGGACCATAGAAATTTGTGACCAAGTAAAAAAATTTGTCCCCCAAAGGTTGTATTTCCATTGAAAGATGATTTCTCGATGCCTCAACATCCATGATCTCAAATTTCTGAGGATTCAATAGGGTGAGAATTCCCCATGCTGTGGTATTTACTTTGACTTCAATATACTCATATTTGTTAAGCCAATTGCTATTCATTTCTTTAATCCTGTCTACTGAGCATTTTTTTTCCTATATAAACACCATGTCCAATTTTTCTTCTTTTATTCTGTTACTCAGATTTCTTTTCTTACTTTTACTAGTTAGACCCCTAATGTTCCAAGTTGTGAGCTTCATAATGATATGTTTGTGAAAGAGTAACTCGTGAGATCTTTTATCTTACCTGAATTAATCAAGGGTTTCCCACATTGTGACACGACATCATTCTGTCTCCTTCTTCCTCTTTTCTTGACCAGGTTTTTGGTGGAGTGTCTTGATGTAATCTCCATTGTTTTGACCCCTTAATTTTTCTGGCTGTCATAGTTCCTTTTGACTCCTGCAGCCTTTCTTTGAGACCTTCGAAGGAATATTTGTTGAACTCTATCAAACTCCTCTTGAGGCAGAGAGTCAATCCCTTTGTTAGTTCCTTGTTCTAGAAACTTTTCTAGTTCAAGGTTCTCCCTTTCAAGAATCATTTGTAGGTCTTGGTCCTCCGTTCCTCCCTCACTTCGGTTAGTCTCCTCGTCCCTTCCAAGTCCCATAGTGCTTTTTGCGTCCTCCTTTAGTTCATTTTTTACATGTATGATATCCATGCTATCCTTTTTTTTCTTTCTTTGTATGAATGTCCTTCAGATCCTTATTCTCTCCATTCTCTCCCCCCCCATTCTTCTAAAATCTCAAAACTATTTTCACTTGGTGGATTCTTGTCACTAGGTTTCTTTTGGTGCTTATTTTCCACTCCTTTCCCTCTCTCTCCCACTTTGGTGAAACCTTTAGGGTCTTTTCCTGTGTTGTTTTTCAGGTTGTCCTCTTCTTTTTTGAGTGGGAAGTCTGTGAAGAGGTGCCCATGTTCATGAAATTTATGGCATCTGAATGGGATGTGTTCATAGTCAGCCGCCTATACCCATTCCTCACCATATACCTCTAGGGTGACATCATCTCGGAGTGCTCCCCATAAGTCCATTTCTACACATATCCGGGGGAAGGATGTATACTTACCTCGCAAAGTTGCCTATGATATCTTTATAAAATGTCCTAATTTGTTACCTATAGCTTGTAAGGATTCCACGAGCATGTAATCTAAAGGTGAGGAGTATAATATAATTCATATCGGGACCGACGTGAATGTTTCTCATTGTGGAACAAAGTTCATCATCCAAGATCACATGTAGAGGCCTACAAAAGAAAAGAAGTAGGTTCCTCCTTCAAATAATGTTTCTTTATCCTCCACATTAGTGAAAATCACTGTAAAAAACCCTTGGATCCAAGATGTATATTTATTTCTCCTTTTGGTTTCGAGGTGTTTCTTATCCATGTGTACAGTGCTTTCTTAATGGACCAAATACCCATAAACTTGCATATGACCACATAGTTATTGGCATGTGATCTGTGTGCACCTGTAGTGCACAATCATTTAAGACCACGAGAGGTTTGATATTAGACTTGGGCTAGTAGGGTCCCATTCTAGATCTACCCTCCATTCTATGACTATTGTCTCCAACTTGCGTTTGGTTTTGTGCCTCCTTGTGGGTGCCTTCCTTTTCATGGGATTTGTTGCTTTCGGGCTTTTGGGTACCAGCTTTCTTTGTCTCTACCTCCGTTGAATTCCAGAGCTTGTTCAAACTCATCTCTTTGCCTCTATTTGAAACCACGCTGCTATAGGAGGGAGTGGAGCTCCCTCCTCCATGCCCCTCCATAGTTACCACCTAGCTTGTGTCGCCCCCTCTTCAAAACCCAAGTGGCTTCTCCGAGCCTCCTTCTTCCAACCACTCCTAAAGAAACTGAACTTTTTCATTTGCATCAACTTTATCAAAATGTTGAAAGTTAACCCAGCCATATTTGATCTCTATCAAA
>APFE031418809.1:0-18677 GCA_000404065.3 Pinus taeda | reverse complement strand
ACCATCCACAGTTTCGCCTCGTCCTTTTTCTACTGTGCAGTGGTCTTTTCTGCTTCCACCGTGGAGCTGGTTGGAGTGCGCCACACTGGAAACCACAAATCAAGGACTGTGAATTTGATGTCATCTGTCGCTAGGTAAGGTAGCTCGCGCCATGCTTTTGCAGGGTCCTTCCACACCCTAATGTAAACATGATGGAAATCTACCTTGAGCTCCGCAAAGCTTTGCAGACTATTGTAGACCATGGGCGATAACTGCAACTTGTGATTAATCCCCATTCCGATGTTCATCTCCATGAACACCCAAAATATTTTACTGTCCCTTATCCTCTCCGCATCTCGGGTTGCCCACAGTGAAGCATACTTCGCTACCTCCAAAAGGTCTTGCGCGATCGTCGGGAACTAGTTGTCTTCAGGTAATTCCCATGCCCCTACTCCTATGCCATGCGGCAGTTCTCAAGGAACTCTCCGCATAAGTAGTTTGCCCAGTTGAATTGGACCCCTTTTGCATATTGTGACACAAGTGCAACCACCAATGCAGGCACCTCATCGACGTGACACTTTCACATAACCTTCCCTGCCAATATCTGCTTCGCGACTTTGACCATAGGGTTATTGATGTTGGAAATCATGTACCGTCTCTTCTTCTTCTCCAGCTTGAACTTCTTCTTCATGGCCTTTGCAATGGCCAAATCATCACTCTTACCCTCCGAGATGTTTGTTGGGTCCTCCCCTTTGCAAGGGAGCCATGTAATTCTGTGAATCAAGTGGTCTGTGATGGGGATGGGCTCCTCTATCCATAAGAACCCATCATGCACCAAGCAGAGCAGAAGCCCGATGAAAAAAATTGTCACTTGGGAACAATGGTAATGCGACACCCAGAGCACGTTTAACAATCCTGCCTTTTCTACACCGCTCAACCACTTATGCGGTTCCAACTCTATGACTCCAGTCAGTGCATCTTTATTTTGGCACATTAGCTACGCGGTTGTCAAATGTGGGAACTTCTCATGGTCCGCGAGATCCCAATCCTCAAATTTTAGTACAAGCACTTGCCCCAACTTCACTCCTTCAAAAATAATGTCGTCGGGGAGTAGTAGAGCGGAGTCTGCAGAGAGCTCATGCTCTCATTTATATCTTTAGGCACCTTAGCTTTACCCTTCCGCGGAGGAGCATATGCGGGCAACCTGGTAAGAGGGTCCGCACCCCAGGTGTCAACCTCCATTTCTACATCCTCCTCCTCCTCTACTAGGACTTCTTCAAATTCTTCCTCCTCATCAGCCTCCAAATTAATAGCCTTCCCCTTTTCTTCCATGGTAAGGTTATTCCTTAACGGGTTTCTCGGAGATACGCGCACTGATACCATAGCCTGCTTATCTTTGTGGGACTTATACTTCCTTAATGTCCTGTGCGGCTTCCTCAGCAGTCATTACTCAATATCCATGGCTTCCTCAAGTGTCGCCATAGTGCTATTCCACAACTCTCTTAATGGCTTGGGTAAATGCTCAAACAACAAATTTGCCTTCAGAAGATCTAATAGATCTAGGTTCATGAATGTTTGTGTGCGCAACAATTCAGTCCTCAAATTGCCAAGTGTTGTTTGTTGGACAACCCTTTGTAATTTATAGCACCTTTTGAATTTCAATTCGACTTCTCCCCCCACATTTGGTCCATTAATGCTCGATTGGTGGAATATTTCAAGAGTCTAGCCCATGAAGTTCACCTTAAATGCCTACTGCCCACTCCATTTGGTCTCAAACCAAGCATCACATTGTGAATAGTGACTATAATGGTCACTTTCCAAACGACCCGCGTGGTAGCACAACTACCCTCATGCTGTTGTGAACCCAATGACACTTTGCTACTGCATGCAGTCCTTACATCATGCAGCTCCGAGGAAGAATATTTTATAGTCCCGTGCCTCCTTTTAACTATCTGGAGCACTAAGATTGTGCTTTTTTTGGCTAGTCAGATGGACGAGCCCCCTGTGTACACCTTCAAATGACTGCCATTGATTTTTCCTGGGAATATTTCTCCATTTAACTTTACCAACTGAATTGTACCACCATTTGTGATCTCCTTAATATCATATGGTCCCAGCCAATGCATTCTGAGCTTCCCTGGGAGTTTATCGAACTTACTATCATACAACAATGCCAAATCATTCACCTTGAAGGTGCGCAACTTAATATGTTAATAATGCCAAGCCTTTTTGCACTGCTTTTAGACCTGCTAGCGAAATCTAGCCAAAAATCGTTCTTCCTCGAGCTCCTCCAACTGTGCGAGCCTCTCCTACAGGGCTGCACGATCTGTCATACCTGTGAGCACTACTATGCATAGACTAGGCACAATGTATTCCATAGGCATTATAGCTTCCACTCCATAGACAAGCCTAAAAGGTGTTTGTCCCATCAGTTTCTTACATGTTGTCCTATAAACCCATAATACTGTAGGTACACACAGGTCCCAATCACTTCGCTACGCATTGCATACTTTGTTTAATGCATGGCATACCTTGTTGAATGCTTCTGCGTGGAGAAACATCTACACGATTGTTCTTTCTACATAATGTCTTCCCAACATTAAGAGCCATTTGCACATCGGTCCCCCAACACATGTTTATTGATCATACATTTCAACGCAGAGTTCATGTGCATCTGCGTAGGTTGTTTTCCACATGCCTGCGCCCACCTAGCCAAATGTGTGCATGTTTCACCCCATCCAGTATACTTATTTGTTAGTCGCAGCCTAGGCTTCCCAAATTGTATGCACATCATTCCCATACACTCATGCCAGTCGTCAAAGATCCCTTTATGCGTACCCCACCACCTCACAGGAATAGTGCGTAGTACCTTGTCCAAGGCCTGGAAGTGTTGCTTTTTCGGCACCTCCCTTTCAAATTTGTTCAACAAAGTATTTACCTCACTTAGACCATCACAAGTAGGTAGGTCTCTTACTTCTATCGATATGCAGCGTAGTGACCTTGTCATCATATTACAGCTCAGTGTAGTTACCTCATGTAACCGATTCTACCATTGCTTCGTCTCCTCATCTGAATCTGAAGTACATGAGCTTTTGTGCTCCCACGCAATACGCCCATCCATAGTGGGATTCACCCAATCCTGGTTTCGTGCTGTTATCTTATAGATGTGGTCCAAATCATCATCACTTTCATAGTCATGTACCAGCTCTTAATAGTGTGATCCTTTAATAGGGTCTAGGGGTATAATTACGTGTAGTGACTTCTTTTCAAAAATCAATTTTCACTTTTTCAGATTAATCACCCCATTCATGTCAGTGACCTAATAAATTCCTATGAGCGCAGGGTAGGGATTGTTGTCATCAATAATCTCTATCACTTCAAAGTATGCCAGCGCACTCACTCCCTCAATATCCACGGTTATTCCCTGCAATCACCCCATGGGTATTATTTTCTATTGGTTCACCATTCTTAGTTGAATTGGAGACCACTACAGTGCAGGTCGCCCCATTCTCTTCCATGTCTATTTCGATAGAACATTCGCATCCGATACTAAATCTAGGATGACTTGATCCATCTCATATTCTCCGATCTGCATGGTTAATCTCATTTCTCTTCATGTTCTCATCTTATGTTTTCCGATCTTCTTGACTACATGCAGTTCTCATGGTGTAGTCCCAACGCATATGTTAATGCATTCCTGTAACCCTTTCACCACCTTACTGTCACGTAGTATCTTCATACATGTTTCCAGGAATGTTGTGAGCATAGATGGGTCCATTTTTGGCTCCAATTTATCTTTTCTTCCTAAAGTGGAGGCATCAGCGAAGCTCTTCTTAGCTTCCATGAAGGTTTCTCGAGTGCACTCCAAATCAAACTCCGCTTCCCTCGTCGGAGCTTTGTGAACCGAATTACTATCTTCTGGTTGTTTTCCTTTGTCATCTCCCATCGCGATTCCACTTCGGAGCACAATGTTCACATTTAGATCATCCTCGCATGGCTCAGACCTCATCATCTGTAGGTTCTGAGTTAGGGGAGGTGGTAGCACTCCTTTGTCACGTATCCTAGATATCAGTGTAGGACAATCTTCTGTCTCATGATCAAACAAGTTAAAATACAAACATGACAGGCATGTTGGATTTGTGCAATCACAGGCATAATGTCCTAACTCTCCACAATCGTAGCATATCTACTATTCATGACCTCTTCTAGGTCCTCCTCCGCCTCGACCTCCTCCACACCCCTGAAATCCTATTCGTGCCATTGCTATGTTTTGGTCAAGGGGCCGCGTTTCGACCTCAACTCTGTAGGTGGGAGTTCTATCCATAATTAACTCATAGCTTCTACAAGTGCACTCATCGTGTCCCACTGAACTACAAAAGTTGTAGAACAATTGTTGCAAATTTTGCATATACTTCTATAACAAGTGACAATTGTCTATGGCATGTTTTCCTACTATTTGACAAATTGCGCACCACAAAGCAGGTGTCGCGCTAAGTCCTACTTATGCTTCTGGCCTTAAGGGCATCGGTCTTCCTCCTGCAAGGTAATTTGCAAAAACTGGGTAGTGGTCCTTGTCATGACCCCGACCCTTGCATTTTACGCACCATACCTCTTCGCACACTTCTGGTTGAGATGTCCTGTCCTTTTTCAGACTCTGCATCTCAAGGCATAAATTCTTTAGCTACACGTGGATCTATTGGACTCCTAAGTTAGGATCTTGCATTGGGGTCTCATGTAGCCTCATACCAATATCTAAGGCCTCTGCCTGAATCGTTATCTTCTGTTGTGATAATGCACTTCTTAAATGTGGCATTAGTGAAGCTACAAACCACTTGTGATGTTGTCCATCCATCAGATTCATATTAGCTTTGTGAATCTTACATTTTAGTCTCTGATCTAGCTCCCAAGGAGTCTCGCCTGGTAGCATCTTGATCTCTTTGAATCCAATGATCGACTGTGCTTTAGTCTTCGACCTGCTAAATTCTCTATTTAGTGCTGCTTGGATATCTGTGATTCGGACGCTTGGATTATCATTGGAGTGCTTAATATACCATGTTAGCGTTAGGTCTTGTAGGGCACTAACGAGTATCGCTTTCTTTGTATTGTCATCTTTAACTCCTTGCAATTCCCATACAACCCTTACCACGAACCATAATTGGTCTGGATCCTCATTTCCCAAACCTTTGAAAACATGCAACTTCACTATGCTTGCCATATTGAATCGCGGTGGTGGTGGAGGTGGTACAGGTGAAGATGGAAGTGAGGGTGGTGAATTTGGTGGTGGTGTGGGTGGAGGTGGTATTTGCGGAATTATTTACATTATTAGATGGATTGCACTTTGTAGTGAGACCTTTGTGATCTCTTCCTCATCCCCTCGCGAAGATGAAATTAAAGGGCTAGTTAATGGTCACTTATTTCCTTCATTCCTGTAAGATTTTCCACTTCGCGTAGCCCTAAACATCAAGATAACTGCATAACCCTATTTTTGCACAATAGAATTTTAATCCAAGTATTCAAAGACTTTACGTACTTATCTCGCGATCCTTTGAGAAAGCGTCACTTTGCCTCGTTGTAGCTAACTGAGGTGTCAACTGCAAAATCAATAATGAATCCTCCTATAATATGATTGAGCCAACGATCAACAACATGCTCGGTGCTATCGTTAGATGCTTCCAATCTTCGCACTAACTATGGGGTCTACACAATAGGATTGACAAGTTTCCACCTTCCTTGGCTATCTGCTAGCTTCACGATCCACTCGTATAACTCAGTAGGGAAGGACACGAAGAAGATTTTATGGATCTCTATGTATAGGTAGCAGTCTAACCACTCTTCTTTTGACATTCGTGGGTTACTATTCTCCTGCACTGCGAACTCGTGAATTCTTCTGTCCAACCAGCCTTCAGTTTCCTTCTTAGTTGGATTCTAGTGATATGACATCAGACATCTCTATGCAGATTCTGGTCCCGCCAACGAAACCGTTTGTGGGCTTAGAAGGGCCTGACCCAGGTTCACAGTTATTTAGCTAAACAAATCCCTACACTATTGGCCCTTTCAACATCAATCCATGGAGCACGAACTGAAGTCTCATCGGAAGCAGTATGGGGGGATGCTAGAACCAAGTTTCCGCACCCTTAAGGTATTTGTGGTGTTGATTTAGTCCACTTGTGCCTATCTTCATGCAGGTTACTTTGCGCATTATTCTAACCTTCAATACCATCGCGGTCTATTATAATCACCTTTCGCGCAGCCCTAACCAGGGGCTGAGATGCTTTCGCGTTGCTATGGCAACGAACTGCACTATCCCCAATCTACACTGTGAATCTTACTTATCTTCTTATAGAAGTTAGTCAACTTCACCTGAACAGATAGTATATCTTGTATTCACTTAATCAATACAATCATATATATTCGCACATCATATAAACAATAGAAGTGCAATTTATAACCAATATATTCAATGCATAAAATAGGAAATAAATACACAGAATAAATATGAAACTTCTCTTTATTAATACTTCCAAATGTTACAAAATTGACTCGCCTTGTGCACTTAGCTACAGCGGTCCGCGCACTCAGTTGCGGACTACTAGGCCTCTACAAACTTAGCTACAGAGCCTTCTCCTACTCTATGACCCAAACTAGACTTTACACTTCTGTTCTTCCACTATGCTTCTATTCCATGATTATATTCTTCTTCCATTAATTCCTTGACTACTTAGAGCCTCGCTCTATTTATACAATCCTATGGTCTGCGGACCATGGGTAGGTCTCTACAACCGACATTACATTACAAAATTGAGGGTGGACAACCTTATGACCCTTTTACAAGCTACGTGCTCAGCACCCACAAAATGTGGAGTCTTTACATCGGAGTTACAATTTTTGACCAAAATTTGGGCTCTAAGCTGCAAACCTTCCCTTGGGGGATATCCTACCTTATATATTTTATATATATATATATTTATATATTATATATAATATATATATATATATATTATATATCTTATATGATCGATTTCTTTCCACCTTGTACATATTTCATAGACAAATCACTTATAAAGTTAAAAAAAAAAAATGTCTAAGTTCTTAATTGTGTCATCAATAAAAAATTATTCTTGTCTCCAAAGACATGAATATCTCAGACCACACTCTCTTTTATTGGAATACTTTTGGCAAAACCCCGAGGTGCAACAAAACCTTTTTTTTTTAATTAACAATCTTTGTTCCCATCCCGTCTCTCGTTTCTCGAGCTGACCCTTCCACATTTACTTCTTGATCATCCCATGGCGAGACACAAACTTTCCAGACATATTACTAATGTTTTCTTAGAAAATTTTATGTCAATCTTGTTCTAGCCCATTCACTTGTCAAGTGTTTTATCTTACGTGAAGCCCCATGGCAGGATGATTTTTTTTTCTAACAAACCTCTTGAAACATTTTGTCTCTTAGATTCTATTAGTTCTTAGACCTAAGCCCTTCTTAAATGTTGAAACCTAACTTTCTCTTGAGAAATCCTTCATGGGATGACATGGGCATTGTTTCTACATGGAATGCTTTACACATGCTCTTATCAGATGCTACCATCTGTCACATTATGCCACATCAATATTTGACAACTAGCCATATTCTTTGTACATATATGCTAAAATTCTCGACAGACAATTCTTTGTCTCATCGTGGCCTTCTTATAACATAATAGCTAAACCTGGCCTTACTCCCATGATGCGAATTAGGGTTAATCTTAACGAATGATTAATCAAATGGTTAAATTTAATATTTTATTTAATAACAACGTCTCCATAAGTAAATTTAGGTCATTTCAACTTAAATTAAGTTTATCCATCGTTCTTGTCAGTATCATCCTACATACAACCACTTCTTTTTTATAGTTAATATCCTTCATTTCAGCCTTGGTTTCAATAATTGTTTTGTTTCATAATTTAAATAAGCCCTAAACTACTAAATTCTACCATAACTATGGTTTTCCTCCTTGTTACTGTCAATTCATTGTGCTAGCTATGCAAGAATGTTGAACATGGGTAAGAAACCTAAAAAGAAGTAGTGGGTGAAAAAGTTGTCTCAACTAGTCCTTTAAGTGGTAGACGATAATAATTTGAATACATTTATGTTTTTAGACATATTAATCAGTAAGCCCACCGGTGATAGAGATAGGTACTCCTT
Organism: Pinus taeda; assembly: GCA_000404065.3. NCBI lineage: Eukaryota > Viridiplantae > Streptophyta > Pinopsida > Pinales > Pinaceae > Pinus > Pinus taeda. The sequence goes on along the minus strand of APFE031418809.1, from coordinate 10,514 downwards.
TAACTCCTTTAAGACATGATTGTCTGATAAGGGAAGGGATGTGCATACCAAAAAGACCCTCAATGAGGAACCAACATGACAACTCAAAGTAGATGAAATCTACATCCTATCATATGGGTCATTAATATAACATAATGTATGGAATGGTTTTCATGACAAGGACCCCACACATAGAGAAACATAGAAGAGTACGTAAAAGCCAAAATGAAATATTATATTCTTATAACTTAATTGATAAATTATCTTTATTTTGTAAAACTTTTATTAGATTATTTAAATTTTATATATTTTTCTTTCATTCTTAATTCTTTTATTTTTAATATTATATATTTTCATACAAAATTTCTATACTAATTTGAATTAGTATACAAAGTTTTTTACAAATTTTAAATCCAATCATAATACACAGTCCATTTTTTTTTTTTAACAATATAATAAACCTAATTTAAATAATTCACTTTTTTTAAAATGACAATTAAAATAAAAAGTAATTAGTGAAAAAAAAATTCCATCACCACATAAAACCTTACCAAAAAACAATGTATTAATAAAGGACCTCCTAATTACACTGGATTGTTTTATATATTTCTTTAATATTTCGTCAAATATATGCCTTCTTACTAAAGTCGAATTGAGAAACATAGATGGATTATTTTATAAAGTGACTTGGAATATTAATCTTAAAAATCCAAAAATAAATTACCTTGCATTAATCAAAACTGTTTTTCCCATTTATCTTATTTAATGGAAAACCATGTTTAATACATCTTTATGAGGAAACATAAAGTAATGCTAAACCAATTGATTTGAATGTAAAATGATCATTGAAAATAGCAGTTTGAAGCTATTATATTAGACACAACATATTCTTTATCATTAATATATAAGAAACTATCCAATATAAAATTAAATTTAACTTCAAATAAGCAATAAATAAACTATTTGATCCAGGAAATATTTTCTCTTGTTTTTGTCCATATTGTCATCAAGAAAATCTTGTTTATTTACACACCCAATGATCTTACCATTTTCATGAAAGTGACAACCTTCTTGGAGCATGTACTGCTATGATTAAAAGTTATATTTATTTTAGTAAAATAATATTTTTTTATTGCACATTTAATCTGTCAAAATCTTTTCATTTTGAAGTTTTGGAATCAACGAGGTTGGGTTTTGACTCATGAATCAATTTTGATCAAAATCACTATAACATCTAACATAATAGTGTAGTCTCTCTCAATCAAAAGAGTTAACAGAGGATTTGAACTAAAAAGCTCGAAGGGAATGTTGCCAAGTACTCTATATCCAATCAAAAGAGTTAACAAAGGATTTGAACAAATAATTTCAAAAGGAACGTTGCCAACTAATCTCTATCCAAATATTTGAAGAAAATTAAATATAAGAAAAAATGATTTTATACCCAGATGTGGGTAGATGTTTTAATTATGAAAAATTCACTTCCAACAACTGAATATAGAAAGTCCTTCCTCCTTGTATTCAGGACAAGCTCATGTTTTGGGATTAAAAACAATCAATGAGTCTAATTGGCAAGTTATTAGCAAATCAAAATGTAATGATTTTTCTTAGGATTAAGGGCAATTATATAGATGAAATGTAATATGGTCATATAGACAAAGTAAAATATGTCAAACAACAAATTCCAACTCATAAATTCTAACAACATTCTTAGGATTGATAGTTGGTAAAACAATATTGTAGCTAAACAATGATATGATTGATATGTAAACTCATCTAGAGTACATATTTTCCTACCAAGATCATCCCATGGAAAAAAAGCCTTATACTTGAAATTAAATTGAGCAGCATTAATTCGGTACTCCATTGGAATTACTTGAATGGACCATGAGAATATTTTCTATCTGTTCGGCTACATCAGCCTCACCAAAGTGATTTTTTGGGATCTAGTAACCCGTTGTAGGACTCGTCATCCAAGACCTATTTTTATAACATGCTTCTGACTTGTCAATGGCTTGTTTTGGCTCTAGCCTAATTAATCCTCTACTTTCTGTTGTCAATGCTACCATGTTGTATCCTCACATGAAAGGGAACATCAAGTAAAATGGAACAAAACCAAACAAATTAGTTTTTTATTTCCGATATAAAATTTAATTTTAAAAGTGGGGAGAACATTGTTGGAAGGGATTTTAGTGGTGTTACGAAGGGAGATTACATATCCTGAATGACTATATTTGATCCCAAATCATATCCATGCGCCCCAAATTTAGAAAGGGCACCAGAAATCGTATCCTTTAGATGGAAAAGGGATCTCACAATGAGGACATCCACAATCAAGAAGATAAATCTGAGAAATTATAAGAAATATGTCTTCAAAATCCAAGGTTGATGTTTAGAGGCCAGGCGAAAGGCCGTTTAAATAGGCCCATTTGGGAACAAGAAATGAACTTTTTCAATTAACTTTCAGAGCCATAAAATTATTTACAATATTTCTTTCATGTGGTCAGGTACAACACACACTTGTTGTGGCTTCCTTTACGCATCCACTCTCCTAAACTTGGACAGAACTGGAATTTACTACTAACTTTCACACGATGAGGTTGGGGAGAAAATTTTTCGGTCATTCAAAAGATGAGGGTTTTGTGTCATGTCAAGGGTGCTTGATCTCAAGCTACCTCTTCAAGAAAACCCCAGTGGAGGTATGATTGAGAAAGATTGTGAGTAGTGATATCAATCCTAGGATATACAGGGATTAAACTAGGGTTACCATCAATGTTGTTGCAATTGGGGACAATGTTGATGCCGGTGGGCGAGAGCAAAAGTTCATCAATCCCATGACCAAAATGAAACAGGGAGCCATTGCCCTATTCAATAGCCTGTGGCAGAACAACCATTGCCCAATTCCAGACCCCTAAATCTTTAATTCTTCCATCAAATTGTAATATTTTGAATTGTGAATGTATAGGCAAGTACTTATGAGACCATATTTATTTCTAAAATTGGGGACTTCCCTGAACTCATAGCCACCACAACTTCATAGCATAAGCTTTACTGATGAGGAGGGGGTCTTGAAGACCCAGTTCTCCATTCTTTTTTCGTGCAACTAGTTTATTCCACTAGACCAATGCTCACATACCTATTTTAGATAAGTCCCTCCATAAAAAAAATTCTCCAAAGAAATATTAATTTCTAACACACATTATTTGGGATGGGAATTACTAATAACTGGTAATTTTGTAATTCTTTTAAAACTTCTTTCATCAATACTAGGTGACTTGGGAAGTTGAGTTCCTTGAAAGTATAATTATTCACTTTACGATGAGTTCTTTCTATAAGTTCTTCCTAGGTAGAGACCCTGTTGTATAACAATACAAGAGGTATTCCTAAATACTTTGAAGGAAGGTGACCTCTATTAAAACCTAGGGTTCAACTTAACCTGAGGAACCATTTGCGGGCAATTGAAGATATTTTTTCTTCGATTTGTTAGTGTTCACTACAATAACTGAGGCTTACATAAAAAAATGTAAAATCCTACCCATTCTTTTCACCTCTATCCAAGTTTGTAAACCAAATAATATAACATCGTCAACAAATTTTTGATGAGAGATAGGAAAATATGCTCCATACAGGTGGAGACCATATATGTCTCCCGATTCATCATCTTTTTGAAACATTCGACCAAGTCCTTCCATAGCTAAAATAAATAGGAATGGTGATAGAGGGTCACCCTACCTGAGCCCTCCAGAAGGATGAATAGTATGAGGGTGAGCCATTAATAAAATTAGAGAAAAATATAGATGAGATTAGGGATGCCACCCACTTGATCCATTATTCAGAGAAACCATAAGCTTAGAGAACCTGAAATAATAATGTCCAACTAATTCTATCATAGGCCTTCGATAAGTCCAATTTACTAATCCTACATGGGCACTTTTATGACCTCAAAGAATGAATAATTTCTTGCACCACAATAACGACATCCACAATTTGATGCCATTCTACAAAACTAGTTTGAGACATGTATACTAATAATGGAAGGAGTAGTTTTAATCTATTAACTATTACTATAGAAATAATTTTAAAGAACATCACATAGAGAAATTGGTCTGAAACCCTCCATACTTTTTGAGTGACCTATTTTTGGGGCTACTTCTAAGAATGTAGTGTTGAGTGTTGAATGTAATGATCACGACCATATTTATTTCTTAGATACTTCTAGAATTTCATTGCCTAAAAACCCCCAAAATTCTTGGAAGAAGTCTATTGGGAAGCCATCTAGTCCAGGCTTCTTGTTCTTAGGCATGTTCATATTTCAACATTAGACATGGATATTGGTCTCATTAATGCAAAATTTTTCTCACTATTAATCAGTCTATATATGTGTTGAATCACTATATTTATATCTTATTGTCTTCTTGAATTATCCTCCGTTAAGAGATCAATAAAATAATGCACCTTTTCACTTTCTATATCTTGGTGTTGTAATTTACTATCTCCATCCTTGCTAATGAGGGAAAAAAATCTATTATTATGACGATGTTGAATCAGAGAATTGTGGAAGAACTTTGAGTTATGATCTCCCTCCTTGAGCCATTATATCGTGGAATTTTGCTTCCAAAGGGTCTCTTCTTGCTACCTTCCATGCTCTAGATTTTGAAGGGCCTCTACCTCTTCTGCTATCAACTCTGAGGTTTTTCCTTCCATAATGATTCTTTGTTGGATGCTCAACATTTTACTTTAAAATGTTCTCTTGTCTTCAAATATATTCACAAAGACATTCATATTCCAAAATTTAATCCTTTGTGTTAATGATTTTAGTTTGAGTTGGAATGTGTGCCTTTTGCTAGTACCTCTAATATTCAATTCCTTCCACCATTTGTCTAAAAAATATACAAAACCAATGGACTAAAATCAAAATATTTCAAAATGGAAAGGGTGATTTAGTGGGGCTTATTTTAGATCAATTTCTAATTGAATGAGTTAGTGATCTGACCCCATGCATGGAAAAATTGAAGCTTCGATAAATATATCCTTCTGTAAAAATTCCTCTAACAAAAAAAATGATCCAAATTGCAAGTTATTTGATTGGCAAATGATTATTCCAGGTAAACATCCCATTTTTGGTTGGAATGTCTACAAGGTGCAAGTTATCTATGATCCAGTTAAAATTAGCTAATGCTTGGTATAACCTACAAATGCCTCCTTTTTTCACCTCTAACAATATTACGATATTAAAATATCTTCCAAACAACCATAAGGAATTTCTTATCATTTGTTTCATCTTCTAAAGTTTCCCCAAAAAAACCTTTGTGTCCCTTGTACCTGGACGGTTGTAAACCATCGATAAAAAAAGAAATATTTTGTTACAACATACCTAAATCTATGTGTAAGAATTCGATCAGAAACCATCTAGTCTTAGAAGACCACTTCATGTGGGTTCCACCAAACAACTAAGCTGCTTGCACTACCCCTAACATCGAGAGACATGACTCACATCCTTTCCAACAAGTGCCTTCTATTTGATTCATTTTGTCCCCTATTACTTTTGTCTCTTGTAATATAACAACTGTTGGGTTATCCTTTTTTATTATTTCCCTAATATATTAGTGTTTTCCTTTATTATTGAGCCCACTTTGCTTCCAAGAAAGAATTATCATGATGATGGGTTGGGAAAAGGCATTGACTTCTTTGTCACAACTACTGCTTGATCTGTATTACCCTGGTTCACTCCAGTGTTTTGTCTCACTTCCTTCTTCAGTTTATTTGTCTTCTTATTAAGTTCTTTAGTAAGGTACTTTAGTATAATTTCTTTCCCATTGTCCTTAAAATCTTGGAATGATTGATTTATTGGGTCCACTATTGAGTTTCTTCGCTTTGTTTTCCACTCGAGATATATAGCCAATCCTTCCTTTTATATTATCCAACAAACTAATGAGATACAACCTACAACAGATCCATTGTAATTCCCTCTTCACTCTCAATCTCCTCTCTCTTCCTCACTTAGAATACGGATCTACATAGACACAATACAATTCCCTCATATATAGTGAGGGGTTGCCTTCTAGGGCAAAAAACCCTAAATTAAACATAACTTTTAACCTCAGATCTCCACATAATGAACAACCCAGATTGACTACGAAATTACAACATTTTACAAGGCAATTTTACATCTATTCTTAGCTTCAGGGGTGCCACCCCCGATCCCCCCGCCAGGGGAGGCTCCAAAAAGGTCGCAGTAGCCCCCCCTGCAGCAAATATTTTACGGGCGGTGTTGTCGCCCCATTTCGAACTGGGGTCCAATGTGGCAATACCTTTGAATACAAAAGATAATTAGGCTCAACACCCAACAACATAGTGTCTATGCTACTCTCCAAGCATGTGTTGGAGACCCTACACATTAAATTCTCAAGGTACATGTTCAGCTCCAGTCAGAATTGCTTCTTGTCTTCACCTCAATGAGTGTGCCGAAAGGGCGAGATCGCATACATGCACATAATGACATGCGTGCTGTTGCATTCCCTTGGATGCAATCAACAACACTAACCTTTTCTACTCCGCACGAGTTGCTGGGATGGATCTATAACTTGTACAAGGGTAGTTTCATCCATGAGTGCATGTTGCGACCCCTACTGTACCTATTCATGTTGCAACTCATTCTCTCATCTATGCAACTCCTATTCTTCATTGAGTTGTTGCTTCAGCACATGAAAATCCTTCTTTGTTCCATTCTTTGCCTTTGTGCGATCTTTATGTCACATCATCACCTCATAGCCTGAGTATCCAAATTTGCTTTCATCACAAGTGGATCTGCTTGAGCTTGCAACTTTGTTCTACTTCTGTGTTGTGAACAACTTTCCTCTTGTATTCATTGCATCTAGTATTCTACCTTTAGCTACTATTGATGGTGCTACTTGCCATCATATCTTTATGTCCTTGTCTATGAAAAACTTGATGTCTTCGTGGGTAGGCAAGTTCATAGACACTTGATCGACTACATCCCCAAGTGTGCTCTGAATGGTGTCTTCTACTCTGTTGTCTTGGAAGCCATTGTACTTGTGTTGTTAAGAGACAAATGAACACTTGTGATACCTCGAGACATGGAAACACTCATGGAAAGAAATCTATTAGTTGAAAACTGAAACGAACTTGAGAACTGACTTGCATCATACTTGTGTGATTAATCATGAAGGTTGTGCAATTTCTGCCAGGAGGTCGGGAGACTGACTACCAAAACTGTGCAAGGAAAAGTTTGGGCTGTTAGGAGGTTGAATGACTACCGGAAATATGCAATGCATAGTCCAGCTTGGCCTACTGAGGACTGAAACTACACAATGTGCAATTTCAGTTAGCAGTGACATGCAACCAACAAACTGCATTGGGCAATTTCTGGGGCCAACAAGACACTACCTCAAAGAATTGCGCAATGCAAGCCTGGAGGTTAGTTCTTTGCTAGAGTTGTGCAATTTCTGGAGGGAAGGAAGAGCCTTCACTTCTGGAAATGTGCAGTGCTAGCTAGACAAGGCACGATCTAGGCTAAGGCAGCCCACTCTGGCTGACGAGCGACTAAAAATATGAGAAGTGTGAATGCATGAGGAGATGAGTGCAAAGAAGAGTGAATGATCATTCATGCAAACACAAAGTTCAGGATTCATGAAACGGGAAATCATACAACTGTGTGAAGCGAGTCACTATAGCGACGACCATCCGTGCAAAATAGTTCCATGCGTGTGACAATACTGAGATGCAAATGAAAACTGAAATAGTGCATGTACAAGCTAGTATGCATGTAAATGATGACAATCACTCACTGAAATCGAGCAGACAACACTCACACAAAGCGAAACACAAGAAAACGATAGAAATGCAATGGAAGTGATGAATAATGAGCTTACCCCAAGACAACTGAGCTGAATGTGCCAATGAATCCTAGATGCAATGTTGGATGCTAGAGCTAAAAGGTCAATGTGATGAATGAGCTCTACAATGTCTAGTTGATGAGTTTTGATAAGATCAAGGTTGTGACGCACATGTCAAAATATAGGAAAAGCAACACTTAGCGGGAGGTTTCTGAGATGATCCTTTCATGTAACCTCCAATTGCTAAAAATAGATCCCTAAATCAAGGGATTCCTTTGCATGTTGCCTTGGGAGGAGAAACCCATGCATGCAAATTATTTTTGCTAGGTCTTGGAGGGAACGATCAACTCAAATGCACATGCAAGAGCCTACTCAACTGCTGGGAAAAAATGCACATTTTTGTGAGGGAGCTATGCTATTTGCCCAAGAGATTTGCATAATTTCTAGTCAGAGCAGCCAACTATAGCCCAGGATTGCGTAATTCCTAGGTTGAGAAACCCTGCTGGGAATAATTGCACAACTTTCTCAGTGAAGCTTGAATGGAAGACTTGCGCAATTCTGGAGCTCAACAAGCTTCCAGACAAAATTGAGCAATTTTTGGAGGGAAGGTTAGTTTCCCTCTAGAATTTTACAATTTCTTGAGGGAGATGATTAGCCTGCAGTTGGACTAAGTCTGGAAGAACAACCTATGAGGGAAATGCAACAAGCTCTGATGGACATGCTATCATTCTGCAAGCAAATGATTGAAGCTTGTGTACTTGACAAAACAAGATACGTTGTTATGAAAGGTTGGTAGGGAGGCTCCAAAACAAAGCTAAGGAAAAATTTTGGAGGGTGGTTGTATCCACTACACTACTTGGCGATACACTGGTAGAAATCCAGTTCTCTGAATGGACCTTGTTCGTGAGAAACAAGTCTAACAACTCCTGAAGTATTGTTCAGTTCTTAGTTCGTCTTGGTTTCACACTAGCTTGATTGTAAGATGTAGCATCTGCTAAGCTCTTGGTCGAATGACACACATTCCAAGCCAAGGCAACACGGTTGTTTTGATTGAGCTTGAGGGGTATATTGGTGCAAAAGTAGTATAGTTGTCAGAGTCTTAGTTTCATCTCTGGTGTTTCTCTGCTGCTAGCAGGCTTGGATAGTACCCTAGTGGAGTCACATAGGAACACAAGAATGTCTCCGCTTTCAGCGAGGCTAGTCAGTGCCTCGACAGAGTTACTTGCATCACCTCTCTATGCAGGAAGCCTTTCTCTTCTTTCACCTTATTAATTTTGCATATTTTGAAATTTTCACTTTTCACTTTTCTTTTCTTTTTTCATTTTCACAATTGTGCATAACACTTATCATTTGAGAGGCAGAAGAGGGATCCTAACTTATTGAGAGCAGAAGAGGTTGTTCCCACAGAGAAGTAGTTTATTGTACCTCTGACGTGCTTGTTAAGGTTTTCCCCCTCACCTTACTCTACTTGACTGAGTTGACAAGGGTTAACCCAAAAACAATTGACAAGAGTAGGTGACACTAGTTAGCATGTGTTTTCACCAAGGTTCACTTTGAGCAGTACATATTTTCCATCAATGTATCACAGACTAAAAGTAGCAAGTTCTTCATATAGAGACATGATGACAGATAACCAAGTAGTGATTGTTGTACAAGGCTTCTTGTAATTTACCCATCTAGTTTCAAGAGTCATACATGGTTTCATGTGAACCTAACCTACGAACAAAACAAACAAACAAAGAACAAAGAAAAGCAGAAGCAGAAGAAAAAGAGAAAGAAAAGTGAGTAAGAAAACAAGCAAGTAGACAAATAAAAAAACAAAACAAGTAATAAAACAAGTATGCAAGCAAACCAACTGAAGGTAAACACTACTCCTACTCCTAAACTAACATTGCATGGGCCTAATCACGTGAAGTGATATTTCCAATGCAGCCACTAGTGCATCGGTTGACCCATGTTGGTGAAGGCTTGCTCCACGAGTAACCCAGTTGTGTGGACCAGCAAGAAAGAAAGATATAACAATGAAGACAAACACGCTTCATGTTTAAAAGTGCCCACAGGACATAAGTGAGTGCAAGTACATGACAAGCAGTCTGTGGACTTATCATGGTGCTATGTGACACTACGTGTAGCTGTGAAGCATGCACACATTATTGACTATGACATGCAAGAAAATGAAGGAAACAAAGAAAAATTGTGTCTTGCACGCGTGCTTGAAATGTAAGATTCCTCTAATGCATGAGTGATGGGATCATGAAGTTCGAGTGGAGGAAGCATGATTTGTGTGTGAGATTGATCTTTAATGCATATGAATGAGTGATGAGGAGCCTTGGGTGATTGAACGATTTCTTGATCGAAAGTGAAACTAACCCCAAGAGAGTGAGGGCCTGACATAACCATCAACTCGGGTTGAAGTGCCTCGACCATCTTGGGTGTTATAGATTTTAGGCTTTTGTGATCTGCATTTTGTGTATTGATGTCTTCTAGAGTCATGACATTCATGTTTTACTGTATTGACATTTTGATCCAACCTCTATGGTTCAACATCAGGATCAGATGTATGAAGAAGTCAGATAATGTTGGGGCAATAAATATCAGAAAAATGGGTTGGTAATGTAAGTAGTCGACAGTTTTGATGTTGTTAAGAAATGAATTTAGTTTAATTAATAAATTATACATATA
>APFE031418806.1:0-14062 GCA_000404065.3 Pinus taeda | reverse complement strand
GAAGCTTGTCAAAGTAGAGGAGACTTCTTTTTGTACCCTGGGAGGAGCTTGTACAGCGTCAAGGCAAAGGTTTTAAAGTTCTTCTCCTTTTGAATTAATACAATCAAGCTCATTTTTCTCACCAAGTATCTCATGTTATTTGTTTCATGGACTACTTGACTTTCATGTTAAATATGTTTTATAATACTGGTTATTCAGGTGCTATTTAATCGTTTGTGTTGTTTGTGTTTGCAGGTTTGTGACAAAGGAACTTACTTGGATCGAAGGAGCAAAGACATCCCCAAACTTGCGTTGGACATGAGGTAGGCCTTAAACACATTGTTTTGCCATTATTTATAAAGCACATTTAGAGAAATATAGTGTCTGGTTGGTTTGTTTGTCATTAGGTCTTCATTATATTCTAGGAAAGTCTATCGTGTCCGCAAGATCGACTCATTCCACGTGATACTCGCATGGCTTTCTGCTCGTCGCACTTCAAATCTCTGCGTACCACTGTCCTCTAACTGGTAGGAAGGAACACCCAATAGTTGTGGGATGTATTAGTGTACCCCACAAGTATCCCCAACTCAACTATTGGATCTAGCCTCTTCCAGTCATCTTTGGTCACATGGCAATAAACCGATGATCCAAAGATCCTAAAGTGACTCACATCTAGTCTCTTCCCAGAAAATGCCTCCATAGGTGTCTTCATTCCCAGTATATGATGTGGGCTTCTGTTCTGCAAGTATACTATTGTATTGCATGCCTCAGCCCACAAATGAAGTGGTAGGCTTTGCTCATGCAACATCACTCAAGCTACTCCCACAATTGATCTATTATTCCTTTTAGCCACCCCATTCTGCTATGGATTATGGGGTGTCATCAACTCCTGTTTAATACCTTCTGCTACACAGAAGTCCTTAAACTATTGGGAGACTTACTCTCCACCATTGTCGCTATGCAAGGACCTTATTTTCTTTCCAAATTTTTTCTCTGCCAAGGCTTTAAACTCACAAAACCTTGAGAAGGTTTGATCCTTCTTCTACATAAAGCAGATCCAACATCTACGAGAAAAATCATCAATGAAAATAACATAGTACCTTTGTTTAGCGATGGAAGCTGTAGAGAATGGTCAACACACATTTGTACAAACTCACTCCAGGATTGCTCCAACTCTATTGTCTTGATCATGAAAGGAAGATTCCTCGTACTTACCCAAGGTACAACCTTTTCATGTATCCATTTGCTCCAGTTCTCCCTTGGGAAGTCCGGCATGATCTTCAAGGCCCCATGGTGCAAGTGGCCCATGTAGAAATTCCCACCTGTAGATCACCTGATAATGCAATATATTAAAGCAAAATACTTTATCTAATTCTACAACCAATTTAGCAGAAGCCTAATCGAACATGAGCAACATCAATAAGAACACATATAACTGATATGGAGAAATCAATCACACATAACATAGAAGATATAACCAGGGGAAAGCCTCAGCCTAAAACCCCAACTCTGTATTATCATACAAGTGGAAATATAACCAGTATTACAAAAAGAATCAACTCAAAAGCTATCCCTCTCTCTCTGCAATACCTCTGCTACTTATAGATAGTCCAAGGCCTCTATCTAACCTCTCGTTGGCCCTCCAAGGCTCCTATTTCTTTATGCAATTCTGATTGGGGTCGGGTGGAGCCACTTGTGTGAATTTGCCTCTTCACACACTCACTAACTCCTTATCCAACTACATAGTCCTGAAGGAGATAAATGCTCATCATGGATGAGCTTCTTTTATAGGAAAATTATTTATCCAACTGATAGTACAATGTCCCTTCTTTGATCTCAACTGGGTCTCTGTCTAAACTGACATGCATGAGTTATCCATGAGTGAATACTCAGTTATTTGAAATACAGTAGTTACATGCATGCATTAACTAATTGAACTCTCATTAATTTAACAAAATGTTAAATAAATCTAACTTGACTTGACTCAATTAACTGGGCCAACTAATTACAACTCAATATTACAACTCATCCTTATCTCTTTAACTGATGGATAAATTCCTCAATTAATAGATAAATTGTTGCATGTCCTCACATAGACTTGAAGTTTGTTTTTCCTTAACTAATTAACTCAAGATGAATTAATTAATTAATTTACAAATTGTTGTTAATATCAAATTCGAATTTTACTTTCTACTGGACTGACTAAAACAGGAATCCATACTGAACTACTAAAAATATCACTTCCATTTTTCATTCCCTGTTGCCTAATCCAGCACTGGTACCCAAACTGCTATTTATAGCAGTGCTATTTTTAGCACTTCTATTTTTAGCATTTCTTATTGCCATTTTCAACAGCCCAATATTCTATGCCATAGCTAGCTAGCATATTGGCTCTGCACCAACTTTGCTTTGGAACTCAATGTAGCACAGTTGTTTACCTCTAGCTTGTAGAGATCCTTAACTCGAATCCCAATCCTCTTGGTCTGTTCAATGTCAATATGTCTCATGAATGCCTTCCTTTACTAAAGACTACATTAGTCAGGGTGAGAGGAGCTCCATGCTCCCTCTGAAACACAATCATACCTTCACCTGTAACATGATACTTTCCATCATCACCCATATCGATTCACATCTAGAGATCCTTATCCTCCAAGGTACTGAAAAGATTCTTGTCACTGGTCATGTGGAATGAAGCTCCACTGTCCAGGTACCAAACATATCCTACCATCAATGAAACCATGCATGCGATGAGGGTGAAATCCAATTCGAACTATGAGGTCAATGCCTCACCATCTGATCCCTTCGAGGATCCCTTCTTGGATTTCTTCTATGGATAATTCATAGAATAATCGCCCACCTCATGACAATGAAAGAATCTCACTTTCGATTTGTCAATCTTCTTCACACCATGGGAAGATTTGGATTTGGAATGGGACTCCTTCCCTTTCCCTCTCCTTGCCTTACTTGCTAAGGCTAGATTCTCTTCATCATCTTACTTTGATGAAGATCCATCTCTGGTGCTTCTTCTTATATCCTCTTGCATCAAATCCGACCAAAGTCATTCCCAATTTGGCAGTTTATCTCTTCCATTTATTGAGTCTTGGTAGCTATGCTAGCTATTAGGAAGAACAAGGACAGTAAGACTCACCATTTCATCATCGGCTATTGTGATCCCTACACTTCCAAGCTCATCCCTGTAGGTGGTGAGCTTGTTCAGATATGTAGAGATCATGTCGCCCTTTTCACACTTGATTTTTCGAAGCTTGTCTTTCAGCGCTAGCTTCCTCTGATCGGTGTTGTTCTGATATAGATCTTTCAATGTTTTCCACATTGAAAACGGTGTCTCCTTCCCATGCAGACTCGAGACTATGTGGTTTCGAACTCTCTCCAGAAGGATTCTCCTCGCTCTAGCCACACATTTCTTCCATTCTGCCAATTCTTGGGCAATAGTTGCTGCTGGCTTGGGGAATTCTTGATCAATGAAGTCCTTCAAACCATTGTCCTCCAATACCACTTCCAAGCAATCCTTCCAGGCTATATAATTCGAGTTGCCATCAAGGGCATACTTGAGTCTTAAAGCGTTGAACGCCATTGGTGAAATTTGAGATGTGATAAGAATTCTAATTCTATAATAAGGAACTTCAAAGTTCGAACTTCTCCCTTGTCTGTATATTGTTCTTTGCTTTGATCACCTTTGCTCTGATACCATGTAGAATTTCCCACTATAGATCACCAGATTATGCAATATACTAAAGCAAAATACTTGATCTACTTCTACAAACAAACATGCGGAAGCTTAATCGATTTTGAGCAAGATCAAATAGAACACATATAATAGACAATGAGAAATCAATCACACATGAACACAGAGGAATACTCTGAGGAAAGCCTCACCTAAAAGTCCCGATCTCTGTATTATCATAGAAGTAGAAATATGTTCTGAATTACACAAAGCTTTAGCTTACAAGCTATCTAGCTCTCAGTACAATCCCTCAATGTTGCTCATAGACTGAATACACAAAAAATATGCCTTTCCTCAGTCCTCTAATCCTCCTATTTCCTTGTGCATTTTCTCCGGGATCCTTTGGCTGCCACCTGTGTGAATTGACCTCTCACACAACTCACCAAGCTTAGAAGTAACTGTGCAATCTCCAAGGAATGAATTCCTTCTGCATGCAAGAGATATCCTCAATGGAATATTCTTGCAACTGATAGTACATTGTCCCATCATTTGATCTCAACTAGGTCTCTGACTGAAATGACATGTATGAGTTATTTATGAGATAATATTCAGTTATCTGAAGTGTAGTAGTTACATGCATGCATGCATTAACTAGCTGAACTCACAATCAGTTTCACAAACTGTTTGAACTAATGTAACTGGACTTAACTCAGTTAACTGAGCTAACTAATTGCAACTCAAAGTACAACTCATCCTGATCTCCTAAATCGAGGGATAACTTCCTCAACCAAAAGAGAAACTGTTGCATGTCTTCACATAGACTTCATGTTTTTTTTTCTACAACTAATTAAGTCAAGATGAATTAATTAATTATTTTACAAACGGTTGCTAAGATCAAATTCGAATTTTAATTCTCAATTTTAGTTTAGGGATTAACTAAAGTTGGCAAGTATCCCGAAATGCTATTTATAGCAATGCTATTTTTAGCATTTCTTGTTGCTATTTTCAACAACCTGCATCGTGAGTCTTATAATTTATAACTAAATTTGTAATTAACTTAATACCGGTCGAACTAATAAAATGACTCAAACTATTTTAATCGTCTAACACCTAAATCAAAGACACAAAATGTACACATAATGGGAGAGGGAAGTTGTTTTTAGAGGAAAATGCCTTATGACACACACACACACACACACACACACACATATATATATTATTATTTATCACTAGTAAATAAAATATTGAGGTGATATGAATAATCGTTAATAAATATTAAAAAAAATATTTTTACTATCATTTTAAATGTATAATAAAAAATTATTTTCTTAGTTTATTTCAAACAAATTTGTTTTACATAATTATTTTGTTGATAATTATTATAATTGTGTTTGTTTTACATTTCACTTATTTTATATTATTATTTTACTTCATTGCTAAAATTTATTTATTAATATTTGAATTTTTTTTAAATTCCTTTCATAGACAATAGTCATCTACAGTACTTTAAGTCTATAAACATTTTCATTTCCTCAAATCTTAAGAACTACATAGATTTTTAAAACTTGAACAAAGACACCAATTTTTCAAAGTTTAAATAATTTGGCATAGAATTTTTAATATGAACAAAAACTATATGGCTTAAATCCATTACAAGTAATATTCATTATTAGTTGAATATGCCATATGAGATAATTGAATCTAATTAGAGATGATAACAACATTTCTCCCAAACACCCATTATTAACTAAATTCATTTAAAACATGTAAATTTTCTTAATATAATTTATTCAATTTCAATTCAAAATATAATGTGATAAATAAATATTTTTTGTGATATAATTAATTAAAATATAAATTTAATGAGTTGTAATTAAACTTAGCAAATAATCGTTTAAAAAAACGTAATCATGTTTTAATTTTAGATATGTTCAAACTGAGTGAAATAAATCTCTTCAAAATACAAACTTGGTTGGAAAAAAAAAAAATTGATTAAAAAATTACGTTATTTAAAAAATGTGCATGTCAGAATTAAAACAACATGAATGTAGATTCAAAACAAATAAATAAATCTTAAAAATGAATTTAATGTTGGATTAAATCGTAATTTTAAAAATTAAATTAAATATTATTACTATAATTAGTCGAAGGCTTCCTATTTTAACTTAAGGTGGATGAAGATCTATTGACTTTTTTTTTTTTAAATTAATGCTCTGGATTGATTCACTAGGGAATATGCTAAGCATATGCTTCCTTTGAATGATTATCAATGGTTGTAGTGTGTTAGAAAGTTTGTTAGGTTGCACTGACTTTTAATAAATTTAAAAAAATTGATATCCCATTGCTCACCAATTTCCTAGGAATTTTCAAAGCATATCTAAATTTAGAAAAATTGCCCTATATCTTGGTCGTAAAAGATAAAAACTCTTCAACGCTTTTGTTTTTTTTATCAAGACCCGAGATTCTTAAAGATCATATAAAATCAAAGTTAATAATAATATTTTTGTTGCAATAGTTTCTTTTGTTATATATCTATTAATGGTCCATATAGATGAAGCCTTCAACTATATTAACCACATTAATATCTTTACTGTAGTTGTACTAGTTATGTATATTTGAGAATGGATGGTGATCATGATCAATATCCATTAAGGCATGCCTTAAAGAATGAACCTTTAAAAAGAAAAGAAAATATCATATCTTCTTAGATATTATATTATATTCTTTTAAGTTTAATTATTTATTTTGTAAAATATTATATCCAAATTTTCAAATAAAATAAATAATCTAATTCATATTATGATATCACTAAATAATTACATATAACTCAGAAAGGAAAAAAAAAAAAGAGATAGTATTAATTAGTCATACCAAATTAACTTAATAACCATTCATGAGTTTCGACTTTCAAATTTTTTGTGGTTAGCTTTTGTTGAGCTAAATTTCAGACTGGATCTCTTTGAGGTTAGAAATGTCCGTGAAACATGATCACTACTGTGGATATTCCAAAATTTAGCTCAACTTTCATGAGTTATCAATTATAATTTTTCAAATTGTATTACCATTATTCATTATAAATCAAATTTATCATCCCTCATTTTTTAATCTAATAATATTTTTTTCTCTATAAATCAAATTTATCATCCCTTATTTGTGAATTTAATAATATTTTTTTCTCTATTTTTTATAATATTATATTAATATTAATAATTAATAGCATTGTATTATTTATTTTATTTAAAGAAATTTTACAATCTATTTTAATTTTCCAAAACTGGTTTTTATCATATTTTTTGTCATATTTAAAATAATAACAATTTACAATTTTCTTCCAAACATAAAGGCAATTAGCTTATGAACCTCATTTAAAAATACATTTATATTATAATAAAAAAACAAATAAATAAAAATATTATACTTTCATTGTGGAAAATAAAATTAAAAATTATTTAAAATCAAAACAAACCCTTAGGAAAAAACATAAATACGTTCTTTTTCAAATAAAAACTTATTATATATAGTAAAATAAACATCATGATATACTTAAATATTTCGTAACAACAAACATTATTTTTATTAAAAAAAATTATGAAAAATTAGAATGTTAAAACAAGTCAATAATGATAGCAAGAATTTATTTTTATTGTAAATTAAATTAATGTATCTATCTTGTTAGAATAAGGAATAATTTTATAACTACCGTTTGTTAAACTAGAATAAATTAGTAAAACATCAATATGTGAGAAAATAATCACATAAATGGAGCCACATTACATCTCATTAAACTAATGAACAATATTTTTAATAATTGGCTTTTTAAAAGTAAATTAAAGATGAAACATAATGGGTAGTAAATTAAAAGTGAAACATAATGCGTAGTAAATTATAGAGAGAAACATTGAAATGCTATTTTCCAAATGATATTAGACTGAAATCATATGCCATTAGATCCTTGTAGATCAAAAACATGTGGTTATTACACCAAACAAAATTCTCACATAGTACTTTTTATGCATAAGAAGAAAGACTTAGTGGATACACCTTTTAGTTGATAGTAGAATGAGATAGAGTTGGGACTAGAAAGAACTTCATGTTCGAAATAAAGACACATTTTAGTGGATAGTGGAATGAGATGGACTAGGGAATACAAGGAACTTTATGCTCGATAGAGGTGGGATTGAAGAGTACTTTTGGAAGGTTTGTGTTTAAAGATTTTATTGGTTTTGTAGAATTAATGGGATTGGAATTGGATATTTTGGTTTAGAGAGCTCATTGCAGGAGGAGGCATTGGAGAGTCTATGGGGTTGGGCCCGATGGAACCTCATGGAGAGTTGGATTTAGAGAGCTCATGGTGAGAGGAGGCATTGGAGAGTCTATGGGGTTGGGACCCGATGGAACCTCATGGAGACTTGGGTTTAGAGAGCTCATGGCGGAAGGAGGCATTGGAGAGTCTATGGTGTTGGGACCCGATTGAACCTCATGGATACTTGGGTTTAGAGTGCTCATGATGGGAGAAGGCATTGGAAAGTCTATGGGGTTGGGACGTGATGGAACCTCATGGAGACTTGGGTTTAGAAAGCTCATGGCGGGAGGAGGCATTGGAGAGTCTATGGTGTTGGGACCGGACGAAACCTCATGGAGACTTGGGTTTAGAGAGCTCATGGCGAGAGGAGCCATTGGAGAGTCTATGGGGTTGGGACCCGATGGAACCTAATGGAGACTTGGGTTTAGAGAGCTCATGGCGAGAGGAGGCATTGGAGAGTCTATGTGGTTGGGACCCGATGGAACCTCATGGAGACTTGGGTTTAGAAAGCTCATGGCGGGAGGAGGCATTAGAGAGTCTATGGTGTTGGGACTCGATGGAACCTCATGGAGACTTGGGTTAAGAGAGTTCATGGTAAGAGACATCGGAGAGTCTATTGTTTTAGTAGTCGATGGCACCTCTTGGAGACTTGTAATAGGCAAGTTCATGGAAATTAGAGGAATAGGAGTTTTTATGGAACTCGAAATAGAAGCAACTCTATGTTGCACAAACTCTTCGGCATCCTCTTGATAAGAAATTTCATGCTGCGTGTAGAAACCACCACCAATTCTATTGCTTACTCCACAAAATAAAATCAAAACTAAAATAGACAACAAAAGATACTTCATCCATGCATTTCTCATCTCCATTTTAGTTTTTGCCACAACTACCTCTGCAACGCAAACACAAAATCATATTATTAAATAAATATTAGACAATCGTGATGATATGTAAATTACTTAGCAAAGATGGAAGAGAAAACTCTAGATTGAGAAATTTAATTGATCAAAGTAATTAAATGGAGAAAATAAAAACCAAGCTCACAAAATTGGGATGTTTCCCACGCGTTAACCTCATAGATTGGAAAACTTAAAACGCGTGAACCCAATGATAATTTCCGAAAAAAGCAGAAACTGTAATAAAATAACATCTAGGGGAATCATCCCTATGAGGGCATCATGGGATAGATGAAGAACATCAAGATAGGGAATACTTTCCAGTGCAGGAGGAATCACTCTAGTCAAATTCTTTTGGCTCAATTCAATGTAAGCCATATTTTTTCATTTGAAAATGTTTCTGGGGATGCTACAAGAAATGCTATTGCCCTACAGTTCAAACTTGTATACAAAGTTGCAATGTGCAAGGGAGGAAGATTTCCTGATAAATTTGCAAAAGCTACTAAAAATATTTGCAGGATTAGTGTAGCCTATATTTTTGGAGGAAGGTTGCCTTGAAGAGGATTATAAGAAACTTTTACGTACTCTAGTGTAGGTGAATTAAGAGATTAGAAGGCAAATATCCAGTGAGATTGTTCCATGACATGTCTACAAAGCACAAGTTTTCAATTTTTCCAAATCCCCAAGGAATGTAGCCACTGGGCTTGCTTTGTTGAATCCTAATTCTGTGCAGAGTGGGACAATTTGTAAGATTATAAGGGATTTCTCCTGTGAACTGGTTGGGGAAGAGGATAAGTGAAACTAACTGGTTACCTGCACATAGGTCAAATGCTTTATTGAATTTCTCAAAGCTTAATGTTGTAGTTGAATGAATTGTTCTTATTCTCATCAGAAGTTTACATCAAAACCTTGGTGGCTACCTGGTTCTCTCATATTTTAAAAATTTAATTCATAGAAGTAGGCTGTTTTGTGAAGAAATTACTCAAAAATGGACAATAATCCTGGTAAACGAATACATAATGATCATAAACTTTGAAAGCAGGCAGATAGATATTGATGTGGTACATGTTTATGTAGCATGGAAAACTGTGATTAATCCTAGCATTCTAGATACCAATTAACAAATAAGCTAATTCATCAACATAAAAATCCAAAAAAAACTCCATGTCCTACAAAACAGATGTATCAAAGCATTAAATTCCCTCAAAATCATAAAACTACAAAAGAAATTCCCATCATCATGCTCATTGACTTTTGTACTCCCAAAAAACAACAGTCCACAAACATGCCTCCTTCACTACACTTACTCATCAATATGGCACAACTTATCTCACTTCAAACCAATTATAATAACATGATATATGATGCTAGTACACAAGAGATGTTTTTTACGTCATATCTGCAGTGACTTCAAAACCTTCAAAATGTATTGAATTATGCTGTAGGGAACGATGGAAAATTGCTAAAAAAATTATCATGCATCATAGATTGATTGCTAGACCTGGGTGCTCTTTTCACTATACATATTGAATTTTTTGATATCCCATTTATAACTATATGTAAAAAAATTACACTAGACCGATGCTTAAACTTATTTAAAATCATAAACATAAATAGGGCCTCCTTTCCATAGCTTATTTCTTGACAAGGATTACATTGCAAGTAGTGACATTTATAGCATATTTGTAAGTGCATTCTATAAGTATGGTAATATTAATGAAACTCTAAAGGCCTTTAATCAATTGGAATCTGAAGGATAAGCACAAGATACATAGACATGCAAGATTCTACTAGATACTCTTCATAATGTAGGTAGAGAATTTCAACCTCTGCTAATACTGCTCTCCTCCAATTAATCTCTTCTTTATCAACACTCCACAGCTTCTTCGTAGCAATCACTTTGCCTCCTGGAATTTCTTCTCTATAAATTAAGCTAGTTGCTCCACTTCCCACCATGTGAGCACTCTCGAAACACTCCAGAACATCTTCTATTGTAAAGCTCAGTTCTTGGAAGGTAGTCATCTTCCATTGGTCATCTTGAAGATTGTCCTCCCTATATTTCCCACCACTAGCATGACCTATAAAATAGTTATAGTAACATGTTTTTCCAACTATGAGAATGAATACTGCTAAACCAGGAAACCATATAATCTCCCATATATTATGGAATTTCTTCTTAGTATCTAGCATGTAATATGAGGAAGCAGTGAGGTAAGGGTTATTTAAATCTAAGCATGGACACGTTGCTAGGACTCTGCCATAGAGACCTGGGTTTTCTGTGAAAAAATTATTGTCTATGCTTCCGAAAAGCCCATCTAAAGGCACAGGGCCTAAGAGATGATTGAAAGAGAAATTTGAACATTCTAAGGGAGCACAATTCTAGAATTCTAGTGGAATCGTCCCAGTGAGGGCATTATGTGATAGATGAACAACATTGAGACATGGAATACTTTCCAGTTTAGGAGGGATCACTCCAATCAACTTATTTTGGCCCAATTCAATGTATGCCATATTTTGGCATTTAACAATGTTTATGGGGATGCTACCAAAAATCCTATTGCTCTGTAGTTCAAACTTGTATACAAAAATTGCAATGTGCAAAGGAAGGAAGATTTCCTGATAAATTTGCGAAAGGTAATAAAAATATTTGCAGGATTGGTGTAGCCCAGATATTTGGAGGAAGGCTTCCTTGCATCAGATTATAAGAAACATTTAGGTACTCTATTGTAGGTGAATTAAAGAGATCAGAAGGAAAATATCCAGTGAGATTGTTCCATGACATTTCTAAGTATTTGCAGCAAAGGGCACTTGTAAGTATTTCCAATGACACTTGCATATGTGTTTGGATTTTGCACAAGTTTGCGTGAGAGAAGTTTTCCAAGGCTTGTGATCAATTGTAATATGCCTTTGAGGGACACATACTATTAAATTGGAAAAGGACCCTCCTAGTATCATAAAATCTCATAGTGCTGCAACCATATGGGCCTTACAGAGACATGCAAGATTATGCTAGATTCTCTTCATAGTGTAGGTTGAGAACTTCAACCTCTGCTAATACTGCTTTCTTCTGATTAATATCTTCTTTATCAACTCTCCACAACTTCTTCACAGCAATCACTTTGCCTACTAGCATTTCTTCTCTGTAAACTGTGCTAGTTTCTCCACTTCCCACCATGTGAGCACTCTCCAAATGCTCCAGAACATCTTCCATTGTAAGACCCAGTTCTTAGAAGGCAGTCATATTCCATTGGTCCTCTTGAAGCTTTTCCTCCTTGTATTGCCCACCACCAGCATGACCTATAAACTTGTTATAGCAACATGTTTTTCCAACTATGAGAATGAATACTACTAGACTAGGCAACCATATAATCTCCCATATATTACAAAATTTATTCTTAGTATATAGCATGTAATATGAGGAAGAAGTGAGTTAAGGGTCATTTAAACTCGTGCATTGAGACTCTGGTAGGACTTTGCCACTAAGACTTGGGTTTCCTACGAAAAAATTATTGTCTATGCTTCTGAAAAGCCCATCTGAAGGCACAGGGCTTGAGAGATGATTGAAGGAGACATTGAAACATTCTAAGGGAACACAATTTTGGAATTCTAGGGGAACCATCCCTGTGAGGGCATTATGGGACAGATGAAGAACATCAAGGTAGAGAAGACTTGCTAGTTCATGAGTGCTCACTCCAGTCAAATTATTTTGGCTCAATTCAATGTACACCAGCTTTTGGCATTTGATAATGCTTCTAGGGATGCTACCATAAATCCTATTGCCCTACAGGTCAAACTTGTATACAAAATTGCAATGTGCATAGGAAGGAAGATTTCCTGATAAATTTACAATAGTTGCGGAAAATATTTGTGGGATTGGTGTAGCCCAGATATTTGGAGGAAGGTTGCCTTGCAGAGGATTATGCCATCGAATACATCGAGGGGCTCAAAACTATTATGTGAACAATGCCCATATTCTCCTGCGAAATATCCAATCAAGTCATGGTCACAAAAAAAAACATGTTCGTCATTCTACAGGCGAAGACCATGGATAGGAGGCTCAGCTCCAACAACTTCCAAATACCTGTAGGATTGTTCTCAGTCTTCTCCCTGCTGCTCTCATCGCATGGCTTCCATTTTATGAGAGGGTAGTGGTGCCCATCGCCTGACGCATAACAAGAGATAACAAGGGGATCACCATGCTTTAGAGAATGGGGATCGAATTCACCTTTTCAGCATTCTCTATGATCATGCCTGGTTTTGTTGATGTTAAGAGAAGGAATAATGCCCTAAGCCATGGCATGGCAGAGCAAGCATTAGCCATCGTCTCCATATCTGCGTTGTGACTTCTTCTCTAGTTTTGCATCGTCGATCTAGCAAAAGCATTCCACTCAATTGATAGTGTCGAGAAAGAGCGAGGTCGACCTACATCGCGAGTCTTATAATTTAAAACTAAATTTGTAAATAATTTAATACCGGTCGAATTAATCAAATGGCTCAAACTATTTTAATCCTCTAACATCTAAATCAAAGACACAGGATTGTACACATAACCGGAGAGGGAAGTTGTTTTTAGAGGAGAATGCCTTCTGACATATATAGTTATATATTATAATTTATTATTTATCACTAGTAAATAAAATATTGAAGTAATATGAATAATCATTAATAGATATTAAAAATAAATATTTTTATTATTATTTTAAATATATAATTAAAAATTATTTTCTTAGTTTATTTCCAACAAGTTTCTTTTACATAAGTATTTTGTTGATAATTATTATCATTGTGATTCTTTTACATTTCTCTTATTTTATATTATTATTTTACTTCATTGCTAAAATTTATTTATTAATATTTGAATTCTTTTTAAATTCCTTTAATATTTGAATTCTTTAGAATTTTTAATATGAACAAAAACTATATGGCTTAAATTCATTACAAGTAATATTCATTATTAGTTGAATATGCCATATGAGATAATTGAATCCAATTAGAAAGGATAACAACATTTCTCCCAAACAACCATTATTAACTAAATTCACTTAAAACATGTAAATTTTCTTAAATTTATTGAATTTATTTTAAATGTGATAAATAAATATTTTTTGTGATATAATTAATTAAAATATAAATTCAACGAGTTGTAATTAAACTTAAAAAATAATTGTTTAAAAAAATGTAATCAAGTTTTAATTTTAGATA
>APFE031418797.1:0-19084 GCA_000404065.3 Pinus taeda | reverse complement strand
ATATATATCTATATATATATATATATATCGCATAAATATTTGTTATGGTAGAGACAACATCCTGTAACCCTACTCGGGTTCAGAGCCTAAGGCAAGCTGCCTTTCCAAAAAATATACAAACACCAGAGACAGACCGTGGACATTTCATTTCAGACCTAGGAGGGTTTCTGAGACGCAGGAAAAAAAACTATCAAAAGACAGATAAGATATCCCAGGACTTTCAATGGAGGAATAGGTACGAGCATCAACAGAACGAGACTACATCTCTGTAAAGTCCAACCTACAACTATCATGTAAAACAAACAGGAAAGGCACTACCTGATTCGAGTGAGAACGGCCATGGAGGAGTGAAGGAGCAGAGGCCACTGAGGACCAAACCCTCATCATCACTGCTGAGGAACGAACCACCTGCACAACAATGAAAGATGTTTAGAGAGGCAACATAACTAGCATACAGAGAGCAAATCAAAAAGAAGGGACATAGGAGGACAGCTAGAGGGTTACCTGAAACGGAGGGCAGGTTCCATAGTCGAACCTGGAACTGACAGCGTTCAAGCCACGGCCACAAAGCCACGAAACCCCAACTGCTCACAAGGAGCAAAATTGTTAGCAAACGAAGAGCAAGCAAGAAGTTTGAAACTGGAGCAGGGAAATTACCTTGCATGAGGACCGAATCATCACCAGGGAAGTTAGGCTGAGGGCCCGACAACAAATACCACCAACAGTCACCAATAAACATAGAAGGAAACAAACTAGTAGTTACAGCAAACAAATTACAGTCACAGAACAAACCTCGCATACCCAGAATAGTCACAAAGCTCGATAACATTTCATGAAACCACACAAGAAGTAGCCACCAAGTTCGTCAGAATAGCATCCCTAAGTTGCCCAGAGGCATAGAACCAAAGCCGAGACCGGAACCAGCAAATGGTGGAAGACACAGGGACATTGTTGTTGGTGGAAGGAACCAGGTAAAGAATAGAGTGAGACCAGCAGTGACAAATAACTAAGCAACCCGCGAAGACCACACAATAGAACCCTAGTGCAGAGACCGAGATCACCTTAGAGAGTAGGTAGAGTTATTGTACCATTAAACCCTCACCAAATCCCAGCTACATACGAGCGCTGGAAATGGTCATGTGGGCCAGTCGCCATGTAGGTGCCACCTTAGGGTTTTGGGGTGAGTCATCAAATTTTTGGTATCAGAGCAGTTCTTTCCTTAGGGAAGAAATTATGGGGGTAGGAAGAAGGGGTCGAGGTAGAGCCATTCAGAGAGTCGCTGATGAAGGAATGCGTGAGGAAATCAAGATCCTAAGTGCTAGATTGGCAATAGTAGAAGAAGAAGCTACAGCTAGGATAGATGGGTCCGATGAGGAAAGACTAGAGATAAGGTTGTTAAAATCTATTTTGTTAGCAAGCAGCAAACCAAAGCCTAAACTGTCAACGTATGATGGCAACTTAGCGAGTTGGATAAGTATTTTGAATGTGAAGAACTCAGTGAGGATAGGAGGGTCAGATTCATAGCTACAAAACTGAAGGGGCATGCAACATCGTGGTGGGATAGTGTGCAAGAAGAGTGAAGGAGATTAAATAAGCCATCAATTAGAACAGGGCTAGAATGATCGCCAAAATGACAGGTAAATTTTTACCTAAGGATTATCATATTTCTCTATATAGATATGTACAGAACCTAAAACAGAGAGCAATGACGGTGAAGGAATATACAGAATAATTTTATAGAGTGAATTTACGAGCAAGTTATTTTGAGGATACCCCAGAAAAGACAGCAAGGTTCGTGAATGGATTACGGGTGGAGATACTGGATGAGATCAGTATTCTCTATCCAAAATCTATAGAAGAAGCGTATCAAAGTGCTTTAAAGGCAGAGGAGAAGATCACCAGGAGACAAAATTCCAAGAGAGGACATGGAGCTGATCGAGAAGGGGACAGTCCTTTGGCAGAGGCAGAACTGCCAACAATAGTGAGGAAGGTAGCAATTCAAAAACCACAGGTTCAACTGAAAAGGATGGTAACACAAGAGGGGGAAGGCCTTACCAGCGAGGGAGAGGTAACGAAGAGGTAGAGGAAATGCCTATCAGTGTTACAAGTGCCACAAATGGGGACACTGGTCTTTTGAATGTCTTGAGAGTGATCAAGCAGGACAAAGAGGAGCATATGTTGCTCAACCAGAGGAAGTTGAGGACCAACCTCAAGAAGTGGAGAACATGCCTAGAACAGGAGAGGCCTTGGTGTTGAACAAAGTCTTGTTGAAACTAGCTAAAGAGTTAGCTGACCAAACACAGCGGAAAGCCCTCTTTCAGACTGTGTGTAAATCACATGGGAAGTGTTGTAAACTGATCATTGACAGCAAAAGCATTGATAACCTAGTAGCCACCGAGATGGCAGAGAAACTGGGTTTGAAAAGACTGAATCATCCAACACCATACCGAGTGTCTTGGTTACAAAAAGGGCATCAACTGCTTGTTGACGAGCAGTGTGAAGTGGAATTCCATATTGGCAGGTATAAGGATAAGGTGACATGTGACATTATTCTTATATATGTGTGGCATATACTACTAGGTAGACCATGGTAGTATGACAGGAAGGTAGCGAACGATAGGAAGACAAACTATTATAAGTTTGCAAAAGATGGGATCAAGCATACATTGGTACCAATGAAGGAAGAGGACACAACAGAGAGTAGTGGGACCAAGGTACTATTATTAGGGGGAAAATTGTTCCTACAGTAGGTTGGAGATGGTGAAATAAAGTTTACAGTTGTGCAGAGACCAAGGACAGTGTTAGTTCATACCAAAATTAAGGATTTTCCGGAGGAAATTCAAGATATGTTGCAGGAATTCAGCGATATAGTGGTAGATGATTTGCTAGATAAGTTAGGCCCAAAATGGAGTATCAACCACCATATTGATTTCATCCCAAGGGCTAGTTTACCTAACAAAGCTGCTTATCGAATGAGTCTAAAGGACAATGAGGAAATTGCGAAACAGGTATAGGAATTGTTGGACAAAGGGCTGATCCAGGAAAGCTTAAACCCATGAGTAGTTCCAACAGTCTTAGCTCCCAAAAAAGGAGGAGAGTGGAAAATTTGTACTGACTCCCGAGGAATTAACAATATTACCATTAAATACAAGTTCCCTTTGACACAAATGGATGATATGATGGACTGCTTGAGTGGAGCAGCATATTTTTCAAAGATTGATTTAAAAAGTAGTTGTGATGCAGGAAAGTGTTCCCTATGCGGACAGAGGCAACCCCTCTAGCCCTAGAGTGGGTCTAGTCACAAACAAGGACAAATCAACAATAGCTTTCCTTAAACAGTTAAATTTAGAGGCCTATCTCAACTGGTGGTCGATGGAGTTCTGTTGCACTGCTCCAGCTTCCTCAATGAGTGATCAACCTGAAACAAAGCAAAGGAAATACAACAAAGCACGTTACTGGATACAACAATGAACTATTTACTCACAAATTCAAGAAGTCATGAGCTATCAAGTACATTACATACAAGACATAGGAAAACATCATTGATTGCATTAACAATGAAATAAGAGTCAGCTTACAAACAAAGCCTTGACGTCACAAGCCTTCTCAGAAGGGTCCAACCAGCATGTTCTTCAAGCATTCACTCTTTGGAGATGGATCTCCCAACATACAAGAGCTCTCTCACTCATAAGCTTTACACAAGATTAAGGGCACTTCACAACCCTCCACAAGCTATCAACAATACCACACTTGCCACACTCACACCAGCTATCTAGAAAACTCACAAAACACTAACAACACTGCTCAACTAGCCAACTATTAGGAACTAGCAATGCATAGCAATGGTGAGAGTTTAAATAGGAGAAGGAGTCTCCATGAAAGGCGGAAGAGAGAGCTTATTATCAAGGAAGGTAGCACAATTGATGGAACTTCCACACCAGGGAAGGAAGGGTGACATAAACTAGGCCAACACTAGGGCTGGAGTCATCTGGAAGGTTGACTGTTGGAACAAATTCACCCAATCTGGATCATCGCGGGCACAAAACTGAGCTTCAGCGCTGACATTGCAAGTGATCAATGCAGCTAGTCATATCATAGCTAAAGGAAATACATAGCCCCACGTTGGTGCTTAAAATCGGGCCATCACGGGAATTAGATGTAATTCCGCGCTAGCAGCGCGAATGGACTATTCATGAGCGCCTTTCAGCGCATTTATTAAGCCTATAACCACAATAAGGCATATAACTTATGAAAAGCCGGTCAATTGGCAACATAGGATTTGTCTGTCATGAACATGTTTGACTTGGACACATGACACAGTGAGAAGACCGAGAGTGAAAGCAGTGATAAATTACTGTGTAATATATGCCCCCTAAAGTATGAAGCCCGAGAGAGTGGGAGGGGTGAAATTCTTTACAAAACAACTGAGCTGGAACACCATCTAGAAGGACCTGTATGCAAGTCGAACTGATATCTCTGAAGTACATGTAGTCTAGGCATGGGTGCATCCATCCAAAAGACATACGAAATAGCTCTGTGGTATGGACGCAGCAACCCAGCTAATGAGACCATGATAATGACAAAGGTGTGGTCGCAGCCACCCATAAAGACTCAGGTATGGTCGCAGCCACCCATCAATGAGTCATGTAATAACGAACCAATCCATGCGGCCTGAACGTGTGTGATCTGAGTTCGGGGTCTTGAACCCAACCAACCATAGTACAAATTCTAACATGCGAATAGATGTGCTGAAGTCGAGCATGATAGAAAGTCGCTTGATTACTGGTCAATGATGGGAACCATTAACAAGTGCGAGAGAAACCACCTATAATGCCAATGGTTCTCAAGGTACTAGGTAGCACAATCCACGGAGTGAGAAAAAGGAGCTGAAGTCGAACACTCATGGAATCACCCAATCGATGACCAATGATGAAGGTCGACCATCAAGTGTGAAGAAATTTCCATTGAGGCATGCAATCTCTAAGGTACCAAAGGGAACTTCTGGATCAATCTCCTGGATAATGAGCTGATGTCGACAGGAGACGACCTGTCACAGGAGGGCCATAATGTTTCCCTCATCAACAACATGAGAAAAGGAAGAAGTGGTCGATGGTGAAATAGAGTATCAGAGGAAAAGGCAAGGATGTAAATTGCAGAAGGATTATACTCGTGAACATGTCGGCGACACGAATCTGAAGGGTGGCAGCATTCAGGTCCCAGGGGATCAGAGGCTTGATGGAAATAGTATGGATTAGATGGAATGAAGCTAAATGACAACCCAACCCGTGGAAGGTGAAATGATGATGTATGGATATCCCAACCCGACAAGAAGCAAAAGTGTCAATGTTCAAGAGTGACTAGCTGCCATAGACAATCGATGATGCTTTCCAAATTTTCCCCCACCATTGCTGGCGAGTACCCCAATTATTTTTGAAAACAAGCTTAAAGGGGATAGCATATGCTTGTGATATAAGTTCGACCTTCGGTCGAATCCAACCTAGTAATAGTTTAACGAGCCCTAGGGAGGAGAAACTCGAGTCTCTTCATGGTGATGAGTCCAATGTCATCATGGTTTAACGAGTCCGACATAGGTAAAACTCTGAGTCTTTTTCATGTTTTGGGAGTTTGAAAAAGACACGGAAAAGAAAACTCCAGGGGGGTCCTTTTTCGTAGATTTGTGTCTCTCGAGCCCGAAAAAGTATAAAACAATACTCGAAAGAACACCCCGACCATTACGATCGAGGATTGATTTTCATTATTAGTGACTTCGACCTGAAAAAGTAGAAAAGAGACCAAAAATCACGTCGTTTTGTAACCAATAATGAGCTTGAAACAACAAAGGCCTGGCAATCTTTTTGTTTTTAGATGGTCGAAAAAGAGCTTAAAGGCAACCGCCTCTTATTTACTTTTAACGAGTCAAGAGGAACAACTCAGCTATCTTTTTATTTTTCAAGTCGGAAAAGAGCTTAAAGATGATTTCATGGATCAAGTGTACACGAGACTCCACAACCTGTAACTCTGCACAAAAACACGTCACACGTAAACCCATTCGATATAAAATGGACAATATACTTAAAAACATATTTGAAAAACCAAATTTTAACTTAACCATGTGATAAAAAATGAGAAAAACCCACATTTATAAAATATAATATCTTAATTGCCAAAAATTATTATAAAAAGGGGTTAATCCATCCATTTTTACCATTGTTATTGTTCATTCCACTGTGGAGCATTTTGGAGCACCAAAGTTGGTGAGCTAATTTCGACCCCATTCATCCATCGATCACCTCGAAACTCTGTCTAGGTAGATAGAATTCGTCCTACGCTTCAATTCAATACCTTTTTCATGCATTTGACCATTAAAATGTGTTAATTTAGGCGGATTTTTTGGACCGGGTTCCGCCGCTCGGTCATCGCGAGTATACCCCTCAGGTCCGCGATGGCCGAAAAAATTCACACATAACGCGCTTCGATCATGGCGGAAAAGTGATGTGCTTCTGCAATGACCGCAAAAAAATAGAACTAGCAACCTCGCGTCATCGCGTCCGTTTTAGGAACAGACGCGATGACAACACAAAATTATATTTTGATGCAAATTACGCGTTGAATTTTGCAAAAGAAGTGCTAATTCATTTTTTTTTCATGTCGGCTATAATGGAATTTGTCTAGTAAGAACGAACGCATGATGACAATGATATTCAAGATTTTTCCAATGTGGGGTGACGAAACACATTACGAGCATGCGGATTGCTCAAATTCTTCCTCACTCCGCACCTTCGGTCACAACCTATTTTACTGGAGCTATTGATCCAAGCCTGGAATCCCATAGACGGGAAATTCATCATCCGAGGCTGGGATATTGAGTTTGACACTACAGACATATATTTTTTGACCAGGCTGTCCCGATGTGGCGAGAGGCCCATTTTAGAGGGGCAGCGACCTAGGGGTGATTCTCTGGAGACGTTGATGGCTCAAGTGTGCCCAGGGGCACACAAAACAAAAAGCAGGAAGGTGGCAATCCCGACAGTGGAGGACGTAGTCCTTCGTGCTATGTTATTCATGGTGACACGGGCAGCGCGCTCCCAAGCCCAACACGAGGCTTCGAAGACCCATCTTCAACTGGCTCTCAAATGTCTCAATACAACCATGTTTAACTGGGTAGACATAGTGATGGCGAATATAAAGAGGCAAATTACCAGCTGCCGATGAAGGGAGACGAAGCAGTTTGGTTATGGGTCCATCTTAGTCCCACTCATGCTAGAGAAGGCGCTGGTATTACAGTTGCAGGACATGGATTTGGATTTTCCCAAACCACGTGAGACCAGGGCTATGTGGTGGGCACACATCATGCCACAAGGAGGTGGCAGACGACCAGTGTCATGGGGGACACTGTTTCGAGAGTGGCTGGAGCGCCAAGTGATCCTCGTTGAGGATTGGGCATACGCTGGCATGGACTTCTGCAGAGATCCTGACATGCAGCTACCCGCTGGAGAGCAGTGGGATGATGGTGGTAAGACACTTGATCACATTATTTTTGCATTTTCTTTTTATGATGTTTTTTTATTTTTTCATGTATATGTCCTTATAATGAATGCTATGGAATTGCAGATGTGGGACCGGTGAGACCCGTCGGGTTGGCTTTAGAGGCACGGAGGGATGCATAGGGCATCGGAGCACTGGCCTTGGCTCCCCCAGAGGATGACGAGATGTAGTCAGTGGCCCGAAACCTTAAGGGTCTGATGGCGGGGATCCCTGATTACATGGGGGTCGAGGAGGTCCCCATAGCGTTGCAGATCCACACAGTAGGAATGAAACACAGGGTGCATGGCCTATTGAGGCGGGTGGCCCGAGCGGCGGTGTGCTATAGGGAGCATAACCCGCCGTAGTAGACGCCTAGGTTTATTTCTTGTTGATGATTTTTTGAGAGATATGTGTCTTGGATGTATGGATAACACAGACTCTATTGGGACATATACACTTATATTTTGAGCACCTCAGTGCACCACGCGAGATATATATATGTATATACATATCCTATGGTACTTTGTTGTGTTTTACATGCTTCTTATATGTTGTTTCAATTACATGTTACGTAAATGTCTGTCTAATACATGGTTTGCCAATGCATCAGTTAACGTGTTTAACCTTTGTGGAATGTGTTGATATGTGATGAAATCAAAATTCATTTCTAACAATTTCACTTGTTAATACAACTTTAAAATCCGATGGTCTCTGATGGAATATCGCCCATTGAGCTAGTGGACGACAAGTTGAGAATCCAGGTTCACAACCAATGTACGAATATCGAGATTGATCGCCTCGGCCAGGAACTCAATAATAAAACTATACTCAGCGACATTTTTTGTGGTACAACCTAGACAAACACCTTGAAGGTCTACCAGTTCACCATGAGGATCGTAGATCACCCATGCCGCAGAAGACAAGTTACGAGTACTGCAACAGGCACCATCAACGAAACCAATGTAGGGTGCACCAGACATCTACACAAGAAGCAAAAAGACACAATAAGAAGCAATCATGGCGACACACCAAGCCAAAACATGAAAACACACACATACACACAACACACCTGCTAAACACACGTATGTACAAATCAGAGTGCATGGAATTCACACATAATATTTTTTCAAGTAAAGCCCATTTCGGGGCTTATCCCATTGTGCTGCTGTGTGACTGTCTCAGATAGTGTAGGCATCGTCTCCGCCCATTTTGTGAAGTAATCAACGGCACTGATGATATACCTATGCCCCCCGGCCGAGCGAGGGTTATAGGTCATATAATCAATGCCCCGTTCAAAAGGGCTGAGGGTAACAATAGGGTGCAATGGGGAACCAAAAGCAAAGGGCTCAAGACAAGGGAGCACTTCCCGGTGCATAGGGAGAAACGAGGAACGATGGTGATGATCGGACCAAGGGGGTTCCTCGAGAGACATGGTCTCAATAATGGCTTCATCAGAAGGAAATATGTATTTTAGAGGGTCTGAAGAAGTGTGGTCTCCAAGCCAAGGGGAATGAGTGTACGAGTCGAGAGCTCTACTCGAAGGAGCAGATTCAGGAGGGGGAGCTGATGCAGAAACAATCTCGGCGTAGTTGAGCTCGGCAGGAGTCAACGTCATCTCATCGCCCCAATATTCTATCTGATCAGTGGGGGGAAGAACCCATGGATCAGAGCAAATGGAAGTCATATTAATAGGAGTGATGTTCGGAGGTGGGAGTGAAAAAACACCCATAAGGGCAAGATCTTTAAAGAGTCTAGCTCCCACACTCTCCCATGGAATGGAGGTATGCTCCTCAAAAGGCACGTTTCCTTTGAAAGAGGAGGCGAAGAAGGACAACTGGTCTTCTGTGACGATCTTCCCCTGATGAGGGAAATGAATGACACAAAATAGAGCTGAAGCCACGACTCACATGGCATATGTCCAGCTTCGGCCCAAAATGAGGTTGTAGGTTATATTGGCATCAACGACTTCAACTTCCACTTCGACCCTCTTCCCTTCGAAAGTAATAGGAAAACATTGGAGTATACCATAAGGGCGAGACTCTCTCCCATCAAAGGCTTCCAAGGTCATAGGAGACTGGTTCAGAGTCGGGGAACCAATAGCCTTCCAACAGGCAACAGACATTATGCAAGTTGAAGTGCCTTCATCAATGACGGTACGATGAATCATTTTAGAGTTGATGATGACCTAGATAAGGAAGGAAATTTGGTGAGGTAGTCTCGGTATATGGATGTCGAGATCAAAAGAAATAAAATCTGAGTCGGCTGGGTCGATGCCACCCATAGCTGATAGAAAGGACTTCCTCTAGGAGGGGCAACTCTGAAGAGCTTCTAGAGTGGACATAGCTGATGGAGCCTAGGCTAAGTCCTCAACGATGCTATAGTGCTAAGCAGCATGAGAATTAGGGTTGTAAGAAGATTTCCGGAGTAAACCTTTAGGAGGGGGTCGGATGGGCATCTCAGTGCTAGGTCTCTCAATATGCAGCAGACTAGAACTGGATGGAGGAGTGCGAGAGGGAACCTCAATATCTTTCCCGGCAGGAGACGAATATTCTTTTGCTCGAGTACTACTATGAACAGGGATCGTCCCAGCCATACACACTTAAGAACCAAAGGGAGAAGAGGATTGAGATGGATCAACCACCATTTGCATTTGCTGCGAGGGAAAAGGTTCTTTTAGCACCGTAGGAGTCCTAGGAGCACCTTTCAACAAATGACTTACTTCAGACCACCTCGAACAGTCCTTGGTATAGTGATCGTCATCACAGATAAGGCAAGGACAATTGGTCTTGCATTTGGTTCCCTCCTCGAGTGGAGGTTTAGCGGAATCCTGCTTCGGTTGATCAACTTTATTCTTTCCTTTTCCCTTCTTTTTTCCTTTCGAGGCTTTATCTGTTGTGGTGGACTGGAAGACATTAACCTCGGAAGTATTACCAGAATTGGATACAGCCTGAGAAGTATTTTCATTTGAAGCACTCGACTTTTTCTTCTGAGGGTTCGCGAAAGATTTCTTAGAAGGCGGATTGATAGAACCAATGATACCGTCAACAGATGGGGTTGGCGGGGCTTTGGAAGTCCCAGGCCTTGGGGCATCAGGTAAATAATCATATACTGTACCGGGCTGGGAATAAACCAAGTCAAGGCACTGAGCACGCACAATAGCCTGCTCTTCAGTTACACATGCCCCCTTAGAAATGTCCCGTTGTATTGGACCGACAAATGAGGTCGTGAACCAGTCGGTCAAGAGCTGATCAGGAATACAAAACTTAATCAAACGATGATGTCGTCTCCATTCATGGATATGATCATAGATGTGCGTAGTTGTTGTTTGCTTAAGGGATGTCAGGAGATGTGTGCCTGTTTCATATCGAATCGGCAACTGAAAATGAGTTAAAAATTCCATAGCCAACGAGTTAAAATCCTAAAAAGATCCACGAGCTAACTCAATATACCATTTAGTAGCAGCGCCAGTGAGGGTCCTTTGAAAAAGGTGAAGCCAGATTGAATCATCAAGCCACGAATTTGACAAACACCATAGATGATAAGTCATAACATGGGCTTGGGGGTCTTCTCCAGCTTTACTATCAAATTTGGGACAATCACCGGGAATCTTAGGTGGAACCGATGGCCAATACGGATTATGAAGGATAGGATCATTGGTCAGTTTGGACACATCCAGTAACTCCAACATTGCTAAGAAGGGTAATTGAAGATTAAAGGACATTTGCGGCCGTGGGTAGGAGGTACCACCAGAGTTCCAACCAGCTGCTTGTTGCCCCCACTGAGTTTGTCCATACGGGTTTGGCCTAGGAGGGTTCTGCCCGTAGGGATTTTGTCCATAGGGGTTATAGCTATAACCAGATGGCTGACCCTGGATTTCCCCCCAGCATTCCATTAATTACCAACTTGGCCTGCAGGAGCAACATATGGTTGCTAGTAATTCTCATAAGGACTCACCTGCAGTTGTTGATAATTTTGATACGGGGCAAACTGAGTTTACCCTTGGGATTGTTGGAAACCATAAGGCGGTTGGGTTCCAAGCTGAGCCTGGGGGCCAGGCTGTGTTTGATAAGTAGGTTGAAGTTGAGATCCAACCTGCATTTGAAGACCGGAAGGGGTCTAGGGCTGAAAACCGGGTGGAGCTTGAGAAGCAACAATCATATGAGTGCCCGGTTGAGTAGGCCCATAATGATGTCCTTGAGAGAATTGAGGTTGAGCCACCTTGCCAAAAGGTTGACCTATTTGAGATTGATATTGGTCCATTTGCCCAGAAGGTTGAGCCTGCTGGGTATTGGGTTGTCCTTGCACAACTGAGGGTTGTCCTGATGGACCGGATGGCTGAGTCGACTGGACAGTTGGTTGACTTGATTGGATTTGAGGTTGGCCAACTTGTCCAGATGGTTGACCAGACTGGACAGTGGGTTGGCCTTGCTGTACGTAAGGCTGACCGACCTGCCCAGAAGGGTAGCCCTGCTGGACACCAGGTTGATCTTGTTGCATGTAAGGTTGTCCTGGATTACCAGAGGGTTGCCCAAGATAAGTAAAAGATGATACACCAGAGGTCGAAGGTTGTCCCTGGAAGGGTTGTCCTTGAGGGCCTCCAGGTTGCCCTGGATAAGGTTGTACGTCATACTACTGCCCATAGGAGGGCTGCATGTAAGACAACTGACCTTGATAAGGTGGTCCTTGAAACTTTGCAGGGGGAACTTGGCCACCACCATAACTGGTGGTACCCCAAGCAACAGATAACAGGACCGTGACCTCAACCCCAAGCTGTGATGGCAAAGGTTCGGGGTGATAAAGGTGAGCTCTTTGAGAATCGTAATAATAAAACGGACCTTGCGTTCCCGGATTTTGAAGAGCATGCAAATATTGATCGTATGCCCCCCCTGCTGGAATGGAACCAAAAGAAGGTGGGGGATTACGCGTAGGATCAACAACTCTGGATGTAGATGCCGATGGGACACTATTCACCGATCTGGGGGAAGGTCCAGCAACAGTGGTCACAACTGAGGATGCAGTGACGACACCAACAACAGGGGCTAAAGAAGCCACACAGACAGTTGGGATAGTTGGGACTGAGGTGACAGACACATTGTGAATTTGAGGGATAAAAGACTCGGAAGTCAGAGCGATGGTATGAGACCACATAGAACTCGTAAGGGAGGTCCTAGAACCCATAACATCCCTCAAAGCCCTATAGCATAAGGGTAGCATGACATTGAGAAGGGTGAAACTGAAGGGTGGAGTTTCCGCTGGGATAGGAATTTCACTGCTCATCACAATGGATCCTTCACTCATGATGGGTGATGTGTCATCCATGTCAGAAGAAGACATTGGGACCAAAACACTAGGAGGAGTACTGGGAATATCTTCTTTGGAAGGCTCCCAAATGGGGTTCCAATGGATATCGTAAGCCTCGTCTTCTAGAGCGCGAGAGTTAATCGGTTGGATACTCGGAATAACAGGGAGAGTATCACTACCAACTGGTATCTCAGGAGAAATAGAAGAGGGAGACCCTTGGTCACTTGGAACGGGAGACGGGATCAGTGATTCGATTCAAAAACCCTAGGAAAACTAATGAGAAAGAACCCTACTCAAGCTAATGCAAACAAGATCTAACAGGGTAAATGTGAACGTGGCCAAAATAAATTTTAAGACACAAGAACACAACTTGACCTTTTCATCTTTAAAGATTCGAGAAAAAGACCAAAAGATGACTTTAGTCACCTTCGAATGTTTAATGAGCCTGAAGTGACAAGTGCTCAGATGAACCTTTTGTTTTAAGGAGTCCAAAAAGGAGTGAAAATGACTACTCTGGAGAACTAGGTAAAAGGTTTACTAGACAATCCGTAAAACTGCATATAGACCTTGGCAGTCATATGAAAACCAAGGACTTTCCGTACGGCAGTCAATCTTCCCAAATGCTGTGTTCGATGCGTTACGGTTTGTAAGGCAGCAGACACAGCTTCCTATGGATAAAGGATGATAAACTTAGTGGTGTCTCCCAACATATACTCGATGGTACATGGGAGCACAATTCCGTACTAGACCACTATTGAGTCACTTAAGGAGGAATCACCCAACCTTGAGTGGAAACAAAAGTGACTAGGTTTAACGACGTCGGAGCACGTCTCTAGCCTAGACCTCTAAATAGTGTGCGTTATTTTCCAATGCATTGTTAGATTCATTCAGTTCATTTTAGAGTTGATCTTGGATTATGTTTCAGTTTTGAGGCCTTACCGTGTGTATATAATAAATCCTAGGATGCAACTAGAATGAATGAAAAATCCTTTTTCTTCAATGAACACCTACCTACAGGAGGGTAGAGAGATCATTTCCAAACCAAGAAAACCAAGACAACAAAGGCAGTCACTCAATGCATACAGACACCAGTTCCTAAAGTGCACGGATACTACTAATGAGAGATCTTATCATTTGCTTTCCAATATGCAAACTTGAAATGCAAATTCACTTTCACTTCCGTACTAAATGAATGCAATCATTTTGATTTTGATGTCTTTAAATCTAGAAGAAACAAATAAGCAACAAGCAAGTGTGGAAAATCTTGGTTGATCCAAACAATTGTAATCTATGTTCGCTAGTGAAAAGAAATCGAATCAATGCCAAAGATTGGTTCAATAACATTCACTAAACAATCAACCAAAAACAAGCTACGGGGAAGGCTCAATCAAACCAACAAGAAGCTGCAAATGAACCTTGAGCAAACAAGCAACCAAGCCAACAGATTCAAGGAACTTGAAATAATGATCTAGGTCACATAAGAAAAAAAAAGAAGATTCATTCAACAAAGCTCACAAGAGAGTGCCTTAACCATGAACAGTGAAAAACAAATCATCAAGCAAGTGAGAAAAGCAAGAGACCAGTAGGATTGATGGGCTCAGGAGGCCGAATTGAGAAAATCAATTATACATCAATCATCGTGGGTAATACACAAGAAACAAGTGCTGATAAAGCACTATCCACAACAACAAAGCGACGTCAGCGCGGAAGTACACGACTTTCTTGCGATGGTCCAATTTTTAGAACCGTCACGACTGTGAGGCGTAATTACGTGATGCACAGGGTATTACAAAAGGGTGAGGGGCGATGACAACAAGACTGTTAAAATTAAATCTGTGATGATGTTCAAAACAATAACAGGCGAACCAAAACTCCTAAATAAAAAACAACCAATCCTTCAATCAAATAGAGATATTTCCCAGATCAACCCAGGAAACTCAAAGGACTGATAACTAATCCCGAAAACTTCAAAAGAGACCAAATCAAAAAATCAAGATAAGAGAAAACAAATGAAAACAAAGGCCAAAACCTTTCCCTAGTGGAGTCGCCAATTTGTGTTGTAGGAAAGTGTTCCCTCTGCGAATAGAGGCAACCCCACTAGCCCTAGAGTGGGTCTAGTCACAAACAAGGAAAAATCAACAATATCTTTCCTTAAACAGTTAAAGTTGGAAGCCTACCTCAACCGATGGTCGATGGAGTTCCGTTGCACTGCTCCAGCTTTCGCTTCCTTCTCCTCAATGACTGATCAACTTAAAACAAAGCAAAGGAAATACAACAAAGCACGTAACCGTATACAACAATGAACTATTTACTCACAAAGTCAAGAAGTCATGAGATACCAAGTACATTACATACAAGACATAGGAAAAAATCATTGATTGCATTAACAATGAAATAAGAGCCAACTTACAACCAAAGTCTTGACGTCACAAACCTTGTTAGAAGGGTCCAACCAACATGTTCTTCAAGCATTCACTCTTTGGAGATGGATCTCCCAACATACAAGAGCTATCTCACTCATAAGCTTTAAATAAGATTAAGGGCACTTCACAACCCTCCACAAGCTATCAACAATCCCACACTTGCCACACTCACACTAGCTATCTAGAAAACTCACAAAACACTAACAACACTACTAAACTAGCCAACTATCAGGAACTAGCAATGCATAGCAATGGTGAGAGTTTAAATAGGAGACGGAGTCTCCAAGAAAGGTCTAAGAGAGAGCTTATCATCAAGGAAGGTAGCACAATTGACGGAACTGCCACACCAGGGAAGGAAGGGTGACATAAACTAGGCCAACAACCAGGCCTAGAGTCATCTGGAAGGTCGAATGTTGGAACAAATTCGCCCAATTTGGATCATCGCGGGCACAAAACTAAGCTTCAGCGCTAACATCGCAAGTGATCAGTGCATCTAGTCAGATCATCGCGAAAGGAAACACAAAGCCACGCGTTGGTGCTTAAAATCGGGCCATCGAGGAAATCAGATGTACTCTCGTGCTGGCAACGCAAATGGACTGTTCATGAGCACCTTTCAGCGTGTTTATTAAGCCTATAACCGCGATGAGGCAGATAACTTAGGAAAAGCGGGTCAATTGGCAGCATAGGAGAGCATTTGTCTGTCATGAACATGTTTGACTTGGACACATGACACAGTGAGAATATCGGGAGTGAAAGCGGTGATAAGTTAC
The DNA here is from genome assembly GCA_000404065.3 of Pinus taeda. NCBI lineage: Eukaryota > Viridiplantae > Streptophyta > Pinopsida > Pinales > Pinaceae > Pinus > Pinus taeda. The sequence goes on along the minus strand of APFE031418797.1, from coordinate 3,066 downwards.
GGTGTAACAGTAGTTATCATCAGATACAGATTCGAGAAGGAGACGAGTGGAAGACTGCTTTCAAGACCAATGAGGGCCTGTATGAATGGCTGGTCATGCCATTTGGGTTGAGCAATGCACCCAACACATTTATGCACTTAATGAACGAGATGTTGAAGGAGTATATCGGGAAGTTTGTTATTGTATATCTAGATGATATCCTTATTTTTAGTAGAACTAGAGAGGAGCATTTCCGACACGTCAGATGTGTCTTGGAAAAAATACAACAAAAAAAATTGCTGTTGAATCTGAAGAAATGTACATTTTGTAAGAAGGAGTTGATTTATTTGGGATTCATGATTGCAGAGAATGAGTTGAAGATGGATCCAGAAAAGGTTGTAGCCATAGTTAGCTAGCCGTCCCCAAAAATTTTATTTGAAGTACGGAGCTTTCATGGGCTCGCAAGTTTTTACCGAAAATTTATAAAATATTTTAGTGGGATTTGTGCACCCATGGTGGACACCGTCAAGAAGGAAAATCAACCTTTTCATTGGACTAAGTCGGCTGAAAAGATATTTCAGCTGTTGAAAAAGAAGATCACTGAAAGACCCATTTTGAGGTTGCCAGATTTCAACAAACTTTTTCAAGTTCGTTGCGATGCTAGTGGGATAGCCATTAGAGGGTACTAAGTCAAGAGGATAAGCCGGTAGCCTATTTCAGTGAGAATTTAAATGAGAGTCGACAAAAGTATATGTCCTATGACAAGGAATTCTATGCAGTGGTGAAAGCGCTAAAACATTGGAGACTACTTGTTGGGTAATGAATTTGTTCCGTTCTCAGACAATTCTGCTTTGCAATATGTCATGCAAGAGCATAAGTTGAATCACAAACATGCAAAGTGGGTGGAATATCTCTAGAGTTACATGTTTGTATTAAAACACATCAGTGGACAAGCCAATAAAGTGGCAGATGCATTAAGCAGAAGAAGTTTGATTTTACAAGAAGGCAGAGTGCAAGTGTTGGGCTTTGAACATCTCAAAGATTTGTATGAGACAGATGCAGATTTTTGGGAAGCATATGAAGCTTGCCAAAATCCGTTGTTGAGGAACAATAGTTTGTGGTTAGATTATAACATGCAGGAAGGATTACTGTTCAAAGGAGGACAATTGTGTATTCCAGAATGTTCCATGAGGGAGAACTTAATTCAAGAGAAACATAGTGGTGGTCTAGCTGGACATTTTGGTGTAGACAAGACCTTGGACCAGGTAAGTCATTTCTATTATTGGCCAAATATCCGGTGAGACGTACAATGATATGTGGATAGATGTAAGATGTGTCAGCTGGCGAAAGGACATAGTCAAAATACAGGACTGTATAAGCCCCTACCTATTCCGGATAGGCTGTGGGACTCCGTCAGTTTGGACTTTGTCTTGGGTTTGCCGAGGACACAGAAAGGATACGATTCAATCATGGTAGTAGTGGACCGTTTCACTAAGATGGCACATTTTATTCCTTGTAAAAAGACCAGTGATGCCATGCATGTAACCCACTTATTCTTTACAGAAATTGTCAGACTGCATGGCTTACGAAAGTCAATCATTTCGGATAGTGATGTGAAGTTTACGAGCCATTTCTGATGGACTTTGTGGAAAAAATTAGATACTAAATTGAACTTCAGACTAGCTTACCATCCACAGACCGACGGACAAACGGATGTAGTAAAACGAAGTCTAGGAAATCTGCTACTAGTCTAGTTGGAGAAAATTCACAACAGTGGGATCACGTACTCATACAAGCGGAGTTCGCTTACAACGATTCACCCAACAAGAGTACAAGAAGAAGCCCTTTCCAACTCCTATATGGCATGCACCCCCGCAGAGTGCACGAGTTACGAGATTTGGGTCGGTTGGAACAGAGGAGTGCTAATGGAGAAGATTTTGCCAAAATGATTAACGATCTTCACAAACAGGTGAAAGCCAAATTGCAGAAAGCAGATTTAAAATGATGGTAAGTGCAATTTAATGTAGGAGACTTGGTACTAGCACACCTACAGAAGGAGAGGTTTCCTAAAGGGGAATACAACAAGCTTAAATTGAAAAAGATAGGGCCTTGCCAGATACTACAAAAGTTTTCTGCCAATGCATATGAACTGCAATTACCCCCCGGTATTGGGATCTCACCCATTTTTAATGTAGCAGACCTATACCCTTATATTTCTGCTAACATGGACGATAGCTTGACAAGACACACATGGGACACCCAAGGAGACAAAAAGACAGAAATATGGATCAAACATATGTCGCCAGCCAAGCCTTTGGAGATTAACCAAATACTGGACACTTAGGTAGCCAGGCGCACACACTGAAAGGAGTACTTGCACTACTTGGTTAAGTGGAAGGACCGTCCAAATGAGGACAATACTTGGTTGGATGCCGGACAAATCCAATGTGCCAGGTATTCGATTGACGAGCTCATGGACAAGAGCCATGAGAATCATTCACAGCGGGAGCCTGATGCAGGAGCATCCAATTAGGGAGGCAACAGTTGGCCATGTTGTTTCAAGTTGAAAAAAAAAAAAAAAAGTAGTTTTTTTTTATTGTATCATTTTTTTTTCAAGAAGGCTGTCACAGCCAATGCCGTTATTTCTTTTTTATTTCTTTTAAAATTCAATAGACTAGAGAGTGGTCTTCATAGATTAATACTTGAAAACAGAAAAATGAATGTAACTGCAAAATTGTAACTGCAAGTAGTTCCTCAATTGAATGAGGCCTCAAGTAGCTTATATACATGAACAAAAACAAGAAGCAGGTGGTTGTTGCCAAACAAAAGAACATAAACTAGATAATATAAATCTTTGACAGAGCAATTTATTTTTTTCTTGAATAGTAAAAGGAATCATTTCAAGTAACCATCAGTATTTAATATGAATGACTGCTACAATGTACAAAATTAATTATTGGAAGACTGGAACGAGACTGTGAATCATATCAAGCAATTAAAGACTGTTGGCGAACTCATTCAAGTATTTCACAAGACAATATATTGAATTCTTGCAAACAACAAATGCATTCACTTTTCCATATATAT
>APFE031418776.1:17231-32333 GCA_000404065.3 Pinus taeda | reverse complement strand
AGAGAGAGAGGGGTGAAATGCTTTACAAGAACATATATAGCTGCCGCCAAGAATCTGCATTGAGAGATACAATTGATAGTTCAAATACATGATGTATGTGGCATGGTCGCAGCCATCCATAGGAGATTACATGATATTTAGATCCGTAGTATGGACGCAGCCATCTGGTTAGGATCAATGAATTGACTCAGGTATGGTCGCAACCATCCAGTGAATGAGTCATGTATCAAAAATCACGCCTCGATTACAACAGACACAATCCAGGGTCTTGCGCTCCACCTCGACCCGAACATAAGTACAAGTTCAATCATGTGAACATGTGAGCTGAAGTCGAACATGCATGAACATCGTCTGATTACCAGCCAATGATGAAAGTTGTTAACAAACGCGAGAGGTACCACCAATAATGAAAATGGCCCTCAAGGTACTATAGGTACATTCTACGGTGTGTGAATAAATGAGCCGATGTCGAACACCCGTAGAGTCATTCGATCGGAGGCCAATGATGAAAACCTCGCGTCGAACACGAAGAACCTGCCATTGAGGCATGTAGGCTCCAAGGTACCGGAAGGGAGTCTCTAGATCACTTTCCTGGATAATGAGCTAAAGTCGATAGGAAGTGATCTTCGTCGAAGGTGGGCCCTAATGTTTCCCACATCATCGACACGAGACGGGAAGAGAGAATGTTGTGAATTATGATTTATGAACTATCAGACAGAGGTTGTTTCTTTCAGAGGTCAACTTCTCTTGAACATATCGGTGGCACGACAGTGGAGTTGGCAGTATTTGACATCAATGGATCAGAGGTCATGATGACGAGGCAATGAGAAGATGAGAGGTCAAATAGGATTACCCAAACCCACGGAGGCAAGTGAGAAACGAGATGAGATATCCCCACCCCGACACGAAAGTAGAGAAGTGCCATCTTCAAGAGCGACATACTGTCGACACGACAATAATTATGGTTCCCAAAATTTTCTTTTTTCCCCCACCATTTCTGGCGAGTACCCCAATTATTTTTAACAAGCTTGATGGGGATAGCATATGCTTGTGGCGTGTCATTTCGACAAGATCCGATGTCATCAGGGTTTAACGAGTTTGACAAAGGAAGAACTCGGCGTCTTTTCATGCTTAGAGAGTTTGAAAAGACAGTAGAAAAGGAAACTCCAAGGGTGTCCTTTTTCGTAAAGTTGTGTCTCTCGGGCCCGAAAAAGTGTAAAATAATGCCCAAAAGAACCGCCCGACCATTACGATCGAGGAGTACTTTTCATAAATAGTGATTTCGACCTGAAAAAGTAGAAAAGCGATCAAAACCACGTCGTTTCATAACCATTAACGAGTTTGAAACGACAAAAACCTGGTAATCTTTTATATTTTAACGGTCGATAAAATAACTTAAAACGACCGCTCCTTAGTAACGTTTAACGAGCCAAGAGGGATAACTCGGCAATCTTTTCCTCTTTAAAAGGTCAGGAAAAGAGCTGAAAGTAGACCATAAGGCAACATTTTCTCACTTTTTACCAAGCTTGAAAAAGTTAAAAAGAAGCTCGTTTGGTTGCGTTGAGTTGCACCAAGCCCTGTCATCATACAAAAACAATGTAAAACCCACTTCGACATAAAAATATCCTAAACATACTCAAAAAACATCATTTCTAATGTATTTTTTAGGTCAAAATAATTCTATAAATAGTAAAATAGTAAAAAATAAATTTACTTTTCACTTTTTACCTTGTGAGTTCACTGTTGGAGAGTTTTTAGTGCAAATTTCAACTGCTGATTGCAATCGATCCAGGAGACCATTCGAGCCGCCGTCTGCAACAGGTAAGAGGCCTCATCCCTAGCTCTATTTTCATTCTATTTTTCAAGTTTTTGATCCATAATTCAGCCCCCTGCAAGGGGATTTGCAAAATTTTAGGGTTGCGCCATTGGCACGGGTTTCCTGCACGGGACCGCGCCAATGGCGATTTTTCCCCAAAGGGGTCGCGCCAACCGCGCGATCTCTTTTTTCAACATATTGGACCGTGAAATTTGCAAATTTATTTCAATTTATGTTTCATTAATGATCTAACAATTGAAATTTTACCTTTGGTTGCAGGGTTTTGCCAAAAAAAGTTCTAGAATGGAAGGAACGAGAGCATAATGACGTTGATGCCTTGGCATTGGAGGATGATGACTGTATGAATGCTCTAAGAGACTGTGGATTGAAAAAATTCTTCCACACTTCATACCTACGTGCACAACCTGAGCTACTACGCTTCATAGTAGATGCTTGGGATGTAGAGGATCAGGTATTTCGCCTGAAGGACCAGACATTGGAGTTGGATGTTTCCGATGTCTATTTTATCACTGGATTGTCGCGGCGAGGTGCACGGCCTATCTTGACAGGTAGTCGGCCTTCCGGGGAGAAGATAGGGGAAGTGATGGCATGAGTGTGTCCTGGAGCACGGTTTGGAGCAAACAGCAAGAAGGTAGATATAAACATGGTGCCCAACTTGGTTCTACGAGTCATTTTATTCACCATTACCCAGACTGCTGGGGTATAGGTGGCCCATGAGGCCAGTAAAAATCATTTGCTGCTGGCCACTGAGTGTCTCCATCCGACATTTTTTGATTGGGCCACGACGGTGACGACCAACATTAAACGGCAGCTTACCAAGTGTAAGCGAGATGGAAACAAATAGTTTGGATATGGGTCGATCGTGGTGACTTTCTTTCTAGAGCGACTGCCGATCTTCAGGGTACCCGAGGGAATAGTGGCAGACCCAGTGTTGCGGGAACCGAGGTTGCATCGATGGGCAGAAATCATGCCCAGAGGAGGAGGGGGCCAGCAGATGTCCTAGAAGCCCGAGTTCTTTATCTGGCTCCGTCACCAGATGATCGTCATTGAGGACTGGCCCTATGCAGGCACGGATTTTACTGGAGATCCCAATCTCCCTCTGCCTGCCGGAGAGGACTGGGATGAGGAGCTGGGTAAGAACTCTTTGTTTTTTAATGTTTTTATGTATTTAAGTTTTTTTGTTAATACATGCCTATCTCTTACAGCGTCTATATATGTATACAGATGTTGGTGCAGAGCGACCAGCTGACCTGCCTCACAATGTGCGAAGAGCACAACCTACAGCGGACCCTCAGATAGAGGGTGATGATGATTTAGCACAGAACCTCGAGGCACTTACCCGAGGTATTCCAGATTACGGCAGATTGGCGGATGTGCCTAGAGCGTACCAGAGGCACACGGTGAGAGTGTCTACTCGTGTCCATCGTCTGTTAAGACGTTTGGTGCGAGCGGTGACATGCTATCATGAGCATCACCGTGATTAGACGCCTAGGTTTCCTTTTTGCATATTTTTTGAGGAGCACACTGTTAACAGCTGTATAGTCTTTGGACATGTATTATTTTTTGTAACGCGCGGGGCGCGAACATTTTGACTCACACACACACACACACATATATATATATATATATATATATATATACATATGATTATGGTTTCTTATTGTGTTTTCATGTGCTTGCTTGTATAATGTTTTATTTACAAATTTCACAAATGTCTATCTAATACATGATTAGCCAATGCATCAGATAATGTGTTCAATTGTCGTGGAATATGTTGATATGTAATAAACTCAAAATTCCTCTCTAACAATCTTACATGTAAATACAACCTTAGAATATGATGGTTTCTGATGGAATAATGCCTGTTGAGCTGGAGGATGAAAAGTTGAGAATCCAGGTTTACCACAAATGCCCGAATGCCAAGATTGATTGCTTCAGTAAGGAGTTCGATTACGACACAATATTCGGCGACATTATTCATGGTACGACCCAAACAGACACTTGAAGATCTATCAGCTCACCATGAGGATCATAGATCACCCATGCCGCAGAGGACAAGTTACGAGTACTGCGACAGGCACCATCAGCGAAACCAATATAAGGCGTATTAGACATCTGCACAAGAAGCGAAAGACACAATAAGGGACAATCAAGCCTATTAAAATTTTAACACACATACACAACACACTTGCTAGAGTACATGTATATACAAAATGAAGCGTACTAGCATCACACATAGTACTTTTTCAAATACAGCCCATTTCGAGGCTGTGCGAGAGGGTTTCCTTCATAATTAATTAGCTCATAGGCCCCTTTTTGCAAAACTTTCTTGACAATGTAAGGGCCTAGCCACATAGACTCGAGCTTTCCTGGTCCTAGCTTATCGTTTGCCTGATCATATAGCAGAACTAAGTCTCCCTCGTTAAAAGAACGTGGATGTAGCCTCTGGTCAAAGCGAGATTTGACTCGCTTCTTCTGCGTTTCGATGGCCAAATTAGCTAGGCGACGAGTCTCATCTAAACGTTCCAAATAAAGGAGACGTTCTTCTAATGGGGTAGTGTTGGGAAGTAGCTCGACGGATAATTTTAATGAAGGGATTTCACACTCAATTGGAAGGGTAGCCTCTAGTCCATAGACTAGTTGAAATGGAGTGAAACCAGTGACATCCTTCACGGAAGTTCGGTAAGCCCACAAAGCAGGGAACAACATCAAATGCCAGTTAGACTTGTGCATGCCAATGGTACGCTGAAGCATTGTAACTAAAATATTATTGATTGCTTCAACTAGGCCATTGGACTGAGGGTAGTACGGAGTAGAACTATCGTGCTTTAAGCCTAACTGGGTTGTCAGTTCTGTCATCATATGATTCTGGAAATGCTTTCCGTGATCAGTGACGATGGCTTGAGGGACGCCGAATCGCGAAATAACGTGGTTAAATAAAAATTGCACCGCTGTGTGACCGTCTTCATTCAGTGTAGGCATCGCCTCAGCCCATTTAATAAAATAATCGACGGCAACGATGATAAACCCATGCCCCCCGGCCGAGCGAGGGTTACAGGTGACATAATCAATGCCCCATTTGGCAAAAGGGCCGACGGTAACAACAGGGTGCAAAGGAGCGGGGGGTGCTCGCATCTTCCACTGGAATATTTGGCACTCGTGACAGGAACGGACCGTAAGAATACAATCCTTGAAGATAGAGGGCCAAAAGTAGCCAGCACGGAGGATCTTTTGGGCAGTTGCGTAACCGGACATGTGACCACCACAAGCACCTGAGTGGCAGTCATTCAAGACTCTCTCAGCTTCCTCGTGAGTAAGACAACGGCGGAGAACAAAGTCGGCGCCGAGGCGATATAAGGTATCCCCAATGATACGATATGGTTGAGATTGATGACGAATCCTTCACCGAGCGTCTTTGGAAGTGCCCGGGCGAAAGGAGGACGTTTGCAAATATATAAGTATGTCACCGTACCAGGGGTCGAGGGTGTTGATGAGAAACAAAGTTTCATCCAGAATTTGATCTTCGGTATGAGAGGGCGAAGAAGAAGATGGCAAAGAGAAAATTAACTCAGCAAAAACAAGCGATTTCTTGGACTTGGCGGTAGTGAACTCCAAGTCAAACTCTTGGAGGATGACAATCCACTTTGAGTACTTGCCCCCCAGCAACTGGCATGACAAGATATACGTCATGGGGTTGCAATTGGAAATCACTATAGTAGTGCGCAGTAGAATATAATGACGGAAACGTTGGACAGTGCAAACGGCGGCTAATGCCAACTTCTTGACATGTGCATATCGAGTTTCTGTATCTAAGAGGTTTCTACTGAGATAATAAATAACATGCTCAGTGTCATCGTCGTCGGTTTGAACAAGAACCATGCCGATAGTGGTGTCGGCGGCAGCTAAATACAGGGTGTAGTCACGATGATAGTTTGGAGGGCGAAGCACTGGAGCAGAACAAGGAGACCCTTGAGCCGCTCAAAAGATTCTTGAGCCACAGTATCCCAATGAAAAGGGACATCCTTTTTGAGTAATCGTGTAAAACCTTTAGCCACCTCAGCATAGTTTGTAACGAAACGACGTAAAAAATTCGCTTTTCCTTGCAAGCGTTGCAATTGTTGTAAGGTAGCAGGGGGAGGGAGATTCACTATGGCTTCGACTTTGAGGGGATCCAGTCGGATGCCCTCGTGGGAGACGAAAAATCCTAGAAGTCGACTCGATTCTACGCAGAAGACACACTTGTGAGGATTAAGCCTGATTCGGTAGTGTCGACAGCGAAGAAATATCTCGCGAAGGTGAGTAGGGTGGTCCTGACGCTTCGCTGAATGAGCTGTAAGATCATCCAGGTACGGTTGTACAATGTGGCGTATGTCATGAAAAGCGTAGGACATTGCACGTTGGAAGGTAGCACCGACATTTTTGAGACCGAAAGGGAGCTTATTATAGGCAAAAGTACCCCATGGACAGATGAAAGCGGTCTTGTGTTGATCAGCGGGAGCAATATTGATCTGGTTGTAACCAGAAAAACCGTCCATAAAAGAATACATCTCGCTTCGCGCACACTCGTGAATAATCTGATCAATGAATGGTGTGGGGAAATTATCTTTAGGACAGGGCCGATTAATATCACGATAATCAACACAAACGCGGATACTTCCCTATTTTTTAGTGACAGGTACAATATTAGAAACCCAATCTGTGAGTGGGATAGGATAAATAAAACCATCTTTAAGAAGCTTTTCTACTTCGGCCTTGATCGCTGCAGCCTTTCGGGGGTGTACTGGACGTAAACGTTGACGAACAGGCTTAGCACCTGGGTACGTGATGATTTCATGCACCACTATGCTAGGATCAATGCCGGACATTTCTTCATAGGACCAAGCGAAAACATCACGAAATTCACGAAAAAGGTACGAATAAAGTTGAATCTCCTCCGGAGTACAAGTGACTCCAAGATGAATGTGTTCGACGATCCCTGGTTTGATAGAGATGTCGATGGGCTGGGTTTGCGTAATGTTTTCCAAATTACCTTCAGAAGAGGTTTGGTAAACTTGAACAGGTGACTGAAGGAATCGGAATGGGAAACAAGGAGAAAACCGTTGAATAGGAGTTGGCACATCCTGAGGGATAGAGAGCAACGAGGAACGATGGTGGGTATCGTGCCAAGGAGGTTCCTCGAGAGACATGGTCTCTATAATAGCTTCGTCGGAAGAAAATATTTCTTTTAAAGGATCCAAAGAAGTTTGATCTAGAAGCCCTAAGGATGGAGCAAAGGTGTGGAAAATCTTGCTTGAAAGAGCAAGTTGAGAAGAAGGAGCCGATGCAGCTACGATTTCGACATAGTTGAGTTTGGCAGGACTCAACGGCATCTGGTCGCCCCAATAATCTACTTGGTCAATAGGAGGAACGATCCATGGATCTAGACAAGTAGAAATCATATTGACAGAAGCGAAATTCGGAGGCGGGGCTGGAAAAACACCCATAAGGGCGGGATCTTTGAAAAGCCCGTGACCTAAACTCTCAACTGATTTGGAGGTATGCTCCACAAAAGGGATAGTTCCTTCCGAAGAGGAAGCGAAGAATGACAGCTAGTCGACCGTAATAATCTTCCCTTGATGAGGGAAACAATGATATGAAAGTAAGATGAAGCAACAGCTTGCATTGCATAAATCCAGCTGCATTCGAGAAGGAGGTTGTAGGTTAGAGTAGCATCAATGACTTCAACTTCCATCTCGACCAGGTAAATTCACCTTTGTCCACAGAAGGAGGTTGTAGGTTGTAAGTGAGCATCTTGTCACTTCGTGCTCATTAAATATTCGAAGGAGACTAGAGTCATCTTTTCATCCTTTTCTCGACTCTTAAAAAATGAAAAGGTCAAGTTCAGTGTCTTAAAATCTATTTGGCCACGATCACATATAACCCGGTTAACTTTTGTTTGCGTTAGTCTGAGTAGGGTCTAGTTTCATTAGATTCCCTAGGATTTTGTGAAGTTTCATCCTGGCGGAACTACCAATCTCGTCTTCCGAGATCCCGGTTGTGAGTCAAATTCTTCCTATTGTTCCAAGTATACAACCGCTCAACTCTCGTGCTCCAAACGACGAGGATTACCAATTTTATACGAACCCTATTTGGGAACCTTCTCAAAACGATATCCATTTTTGGGAATACACTTCTCCTCGGAAACCATTTCCTTCTGATATGGAAAACCCATCCCCTACTACGACTGATGAATCCGGCGTGCCAGGGGACGAGATTCCCAGCACAATGGAATCTAGACATGTTAGTAGAACTGCTACTACCGGGGGACTGCCTCTTGGTTATAGAGCATTACGTGATTTTATATCATCTCCTTTTCCGACTTCTATTTGGTCACCACCCGTCTTCTGAAATATGGAGCCTTCGACTCCACCACCCCGTGGTACAGCTGTTACCTCAGTAACGACCCCTCCAACAATATCTGTGGCTTCTTCGACCCCTATTTTTAGCCGACCTTCGTCCTCTTTATTTGCAGGCTTTGATCCTACATCGAATGCCTCACTTGGAGGGCAGTATGATCAGTATCTACCACCTCCTGGTACTAGGACAGGTCAGCTGTCAGTTGGAGAAATTTCAGTTCCGCTGTCCATAGATTGGGGTTCCACCTCTTATCACAGTGGTCAAGCATCGTATGCGCAACCCGAGCAACCACATCAGCAAAACCTACAAGGACAATCCTTCCAAGGAAATCCTTTTGCTTCTAGTGGTCCCTTTTTTACTCCTCATACACAACCTACTGGTAATCCAGGCCAACCTTCCACTCAGCAAGCTCAGCCTGATATCCAGCAAGGTTCTCATACTGGACAAACTGGTCAATCGTTTGTTAATCCAAATCAGCCTAACATCCAGTATACCCAAGTTTACGACCAAGCTGCCCAAACAATTGGTCAACCAAATGTCCAATATACTCAATCTTCTGGACAAACTGGTTACCCTCAAACACAACCATCTGGCATGATAGGACAACCCTCTGCTGCACAACAGCAACCTCAGTCTCAGCAGGTAGGTCAACCTCAGTATCAACAGGTAGGTCAACCTCAGTATCAGCAGGTAGGTCAACCTCAGTATCAGCAGGTAGCTCAACCACAATACCAGCAAGGTTATCCTTCTGCTCAGATAGCCCAAGGTTATCCATCTACTGGCGCTGCTCAACCCGGCACTTGGACCCACGTAGGATCCCAAAATCCATCTGGTTCTCAAATGCAGGCTGGAGCTCAATCTCAAACATTTTATCAAACTCAGCCTGGGTCTCAAACTCAATTTGGGGTCCCACCGCACTATGGTTATCAACAACCTCAAGGGCAACCTTTGTTTGCTCCTTACCAGAATTATCAACAACCATATGCTACTTCTGCAGCATCGTTTGGTAATCCATATGCTGGGGGGAAAAACACAAATCCCTACGGCCAACACACCATGGGGGCAAATCCGTCAGGGCAAGGCCCATGGGGGCAACCACCACCTAGTTGGAACCCGAGTGCTCCATCCTACCAGCAGCCCTAGATGTCTTTTAATCCTCAGTTACCATTCTTAGCGACTTTAGAATTACCGGATGTGTCCAAACTGACTAATGATCCTATTCTTCATAATCCTTATTGGCCTCCGGTTCCCACCAAAATTCCTAGTGACTGTCCAAAATTCGATGGAAAAGCTAATGAAGATCCACAAGCTCATGTCATGACCTATCATCTATGGTGTTCATCCAATTCATGGCTTGATGATTCGATTTGGCTTCGCCTTTTTCAAAGGACTCTCACTGGCTCTGCCGCTAAGTGGTATATTGAGCTTAATCGCGGATCTTTTTAGGATTTCAATTCGTTGGCTATGGCATTTCTTACTCATTTTCAATTGCCCATTCGTTATGAAACGGGCACACACCTCCTCACATCCTTAAGACAGACAACAGCTACGCATATCTCTGATCACATCCATGAATGGAGACGGCGTAGATGTATGATTAAATTTTGGATTCCCGACCAGCTGCTTACGGATTGGTTCACGACTTCATTCGTTCCTCCAATAGCTCAGGACATTGCGATGGGAGCGTGTGTTACTGAAGAGCAAGCTATCACGCGCGCTCAATACCTCGACTTAGTTTATTCTCAGTCAGGTACATTGTATGATTATTTGCCTGATGCCCCTAGACCAGGAACATCCAAAGCCCCGCCAACACCTACTGTTGACGGCATTATTGGGTCTGTTAGTTCATCCTCTAAGAAAAACTCCGCGAATCCTAGGAAGCAAAAGTTAAATGCTCCAATTGAAACCACTTCTCAGGTTATACCTACTTCTAAACCTACTTCCGAGGTTAATGCCGTTCAGTCCACCAAGACAGACAAAACCTCGAAAGCAAAAAAGAAAGAGAAACCGAAAAATAAGCCAGAACAACCTAAACAGGAACCACCTAAACCTCAATCTGAGGAGAGTGCCAAACGCAAACCCAAGTATCCTTGTCTTATCTGTGATGAGGATCACTATACCAAATACTGCCCTCGGCGGTCTGAAGTTAGTCGTTTGTTGAAAGGTGCTCCCGAGGTCCGTGCGGTGCTTAAAGAACCCTTTCCTTCACAGCAAACTCAAATGGTCGCTGACCCCTCTCAACCTCCCTCTTCCTTCGGTTCCCAAGTGTTCATGGCAGGAACGATACCTATTAATGTCAGTACTCGAACAAAGGATTATCCATCTGCCGGGAAGGAGCCTGAGGTTCCCCCCAGTGCTCCTCCGTTCAGTTCAAGCCCTCTCCATATCGAGAGACCTAGTACTGAAACGCCTCTTCGACCCCCTCCAAAAGGAGTACTCTGGAAATCTTCTTACAACCCAAATGCCCATGCTGCTCAGCACTACAATATCGTTGAGGACTTAGCCCAGACTCCATCAGCTATGTCCGCTTTAGAAGTTCTCCAGAGTTGCCCCTCTCAGAGGAAGTCCTTTCTGTCCGCTATCGGCGGTATAGACCCGGCTGACTCGGGTTTAATTACGTTTGACTTAGATCGCCATACACAGAGACTGCCTCCCCAAATTGCATTCCTTATACAGGTCATTATTGATAAGAAAACTATCCATCGTACAGTCATTGATGAAGGTGCTTCAACTTGCATCATGTTTGTTTCCTGTTGGAAAGCTATTGGATCTCCGACGTTGAGTCAGTCTCCCACCACCTTGGAAGCTTTTGATGGAAGAGCATCCCGTCCTTATGGTATACTCCCACGTTTACCCATCTCTTTGGAAGGGAAAACGGTCGAGATGGAAGTTGAAGTCGTTGATGCTACTCTAACCTACAACCTCCTTCTCGGACGCAGCTGGATTTATGCAATGCAAGCTGTTGCTTCATCTTATTTTCATATCATTCGTTTCCCTCACCAAGGGAAGATTATTACGGTCGACCAGCTGAATTTCTTCGCTTCCTCTTCCGAAGGAACTATCCCTTTTGTGGAGCATACCTCCAAATCATTTGAGAGTCTAGGTCACGGGCTTTTTAAAGATCCTACCCTTATGGGTGTTTTTCCAGCCCCGCCCCCGAATGTCGCTTCCGTCAATATGATTTCTACTTGTCTTGATCCATGGATCGTTCCTCCCATCGATCAAGTAGATTCTTGGGGTGACCAGATGCCGTTGATTCCAGCCGAACTCAACTATGTTGAAATCGTAGCTGCATCGGCTCCTTCTTCTGAACTTGCTCTGTCAAGCAAGGTTTTCCACACCTTCGCTCCATCCTTAGGGCTTGTAGATCAAACTTCTTCGGATCCTTTAAAAGAAATATTTTCTTCCGACGAAGCTATTATAGAGACTATGTCTCTCGAGGAACCTCCTTGGCACGATACCCACCATCGTTCCTCATTGCTCTCTGTCCCTCAGGATGTGCCACCTCCTATTCAACGGTTTGCTCCTTGTTTCCCATTCTGATTCCTTCAGTCACCTGTTCAGGTTTACCAAACCTCTTCTGAAGGTAATATGGCAAACATTACGCAAACCCAACCCATCGACATCTCTATTAAACCAGGGATTGTCGAACACGTTCATATCGGAGTCACTTGTACTCCGGAGGAGATTCAACTTTATTCGAACCTTTTTCGTGAATTTCGTGATGTTTTTGCTTGGTCCTATGAAGAAATTCCCGGCATTGATCCTAGCATAGTGGTGCATGAAATCATCACGTACCCAGGTGCTAAGCCTGTTCGTCAACATTTACGTCAAGTACACCCCGTAAAGGCTGCAGTGATCAAGGCCGAAGTAGAAAAACTTCTTAAAGCTAGTTTTATTTATCCTATCCCGCTCACAGATTGGGTTTCTAATATCGTACCTGTAACTAAAAAATAGGGAACTATCCACGTTTGTGTTGATTATCGTGATATTAATCGGGCCTGTCTTAAAGATAATTTCCCCACACCATTCATTGATCAGATTATTGACGAGTGTGCGGGAAGCGAGATGTATTCTTTTATGGACGGTTTTTCTGGTTAAAACCAGATCAATATTGCTCCTGTTGATCAACACAAGACCGCTTTCATCTGTCCGTGGGGTACCTTTGCTTATAGGAAGCTCCCTTTTGGTCTCAAAAATTCCGGCGCTACCTTCCAACGTGCAATGTCCTACGCTTTTCATGACATCCGACACATTGTACAACCATACCTGGATGATCTTCCAGCTCATTCAGCCAAGCGTCAGGACCACCCTACTCATCTTCGCGAGATATTTCTTCGCCGTCGACACTACCGAATCAGGCTTAATCCTCACAAATGTGTCTTCTGCGTAGAATCGGGTCGACTTCTAGGATTTGTCGTCTCCCACGAGGGCATCCGCCTGGATCCCCTCAAAGTCGAATCCATAGTGAATCTCCCTCCCCATGCTACCTTACAACAATTGCAAAGCTTGCAAGGAAAAGCGAATTTTTTACGTCGTTTCATTCCAAACTACGCCGAGGTGGCAAAAGATTTTACACGATTGCTTAAAAAGGATGTCCCTTTTCATTGGGATACTATGGCTCAAGAATCTTTTGAGCGTCTCAAGGGTCTCCTTGTTTCTGCTCCATTGCTTCGCCCTCCAAACTATCATCGTGACTACATCCTGTATTTAGCTGCCGCCGACACCACTATCGGCATGGTTCTTGTTCAAACTGACGACGATGACACTGAGCATGTCATTTATTATCTCAGTAGAAACCTCTTAGATACAGAAACTCGATATGCACATGTCGAGAAGTTGGCGTTAGCCGCTGTTTGCGCTGTCCAACGTTTCCGTCATTATATTCTGTTGCGTACTACTACAGTGATTTCCAATTGCAACCCCATGACGTATATCTTGTCGCGCCAGTTGCTGGGGGGCAAATACTCAAAGTGGATTGTCATCCTCCAAGAGTTTGACTTGGAGTTCACTACCGCCAAGTTCAAGAAATCCCTGGTTTTTGTTGAGTTAATTTGCTCTTTGCCATCTTCTTCTTCGCCATCTCAAACCGAAGATCACATTTCGGATGAGACCTTGTTTCTCATTAGCACCCTCGACCCCTGGTATGGTGACATTCTCGTATATTTACAAACGTCCTCCTTTCGCCCGGGCACTTCCAAAGACGCTCGGCGAAGGATTCGTCATCAATCTCAACCATATCGTATCATTGGGGATACCTTATATCGCCTCGGCGCCGACTCTGTTCTTCGCCGTTGTCTTACTCACGAGGAAGCTGAGAGAGTCTTGAATGACTGCCACTCAGGTGCTTGTGGTGGTCACATGTCCGGCTATGCTACCGCTCAAAAAATTCTCCGTGCTGGCTATTTTTTGCCTTCCATCTTCAAGGATTGCATTCTTGTAGTCCGTTCCTGTCACGAGTGCAAAATTTTCCAGCGGAAGATGCGAGCACCCCCTGCTCCTTTGCACCCTGTTGTTACCGTCGGCCCTTTTTGCCAAATGGGGCATTGATTATGTCACCTGTAACCCTCGCTCGGCCGGGGGGCATGGGTTCATCATCGTTGCTGTCGATTATTTTACTAAATGGGCCGAGGCGATGCCTACACTGAATGAAGACGGTCACACAGCGGCGCAATTTTTATTTAACCATGTTATTTCATGATTCGGCGTCCCTCAAGCCATCATCACTGATCACGGAAAGCATTTCCAGAATCATATGATGACAGAACTGACAACCCAGTTAGGCTTAAAGCACGATAGTTCTACTCCATATTACCCTCAGTCCAATGGCCAAGTTGAAGCGATCAACAAGATTTTGGTTACAATGCTTCAGCATACTGTTGGCATGCACAAGTCTAACTGGCATTTGATGTTTTTCCCTGCTTTGTGGGCTTACCGAACTTCCGTCAAGGATGCCACTGGTTTCACTCTATTTCAACTAGTCTATGGACTAGAGGCTACCCTTCCAATCGAGTGTGAAATCCCTTCATTAAAATTAGTCGTCGATCTACTTCCCGACACTACCCCATTAGAAGAACGCCTCCTTTATTTGGAGCGTTTAGATGAGACTCGGCACCTAGCTAATTTAGCTATCGAAATGCAGAAGAAGCGAGTCAAATCCTGCTTTGACCAGACTGTACATCCACGTTCTTTTAACGAGGGAGACTTAGTTCTGCTGTATGATCAGGCAAACGATAAGCTAGGACCAGGAAAGCTCGAATCCATGTGGCTAGGCCCTTATATTGTCAAGAAAGTTTTGGAAAAAGGGGCCTATGAGCTAATTGATTATGAAGGGAACCCTCTCGCGCAGCCCCGAAATGGGATGTATTTGAAAAAGTACTATGCGTGATGCTAGTACGCTTCTTTTTGTATATACATGTACCCTAGTAAGTGTGTTGTGTATGTGTGTTATAGATTTTATAGACTCGATTGTCGCTTGTCGCTTATTGTGTCTTTCGCTTCTTGTGCAAATGTCTAATACGCCTTATATTGGTTTCGCTGATGGTGCCTGTCGCAGTACTCGTAACTTATCCTCTGCGGCGTGGGTGATCTATGATCCTCATGGTGAGCTGATAGATCTTCAAGGTGTCTGTTTGGGTCGTACCACGAATAATGTCGCCGAATATTGTGCCGTAATCGAGCTCCTCACTGAAGCAATTAATCTTGGTATTCGGGCATTAGTGGTAAACCTAGATTCTCAACTTGTCGTCGTCCTCCAGCTCAATAGGCATTATTCCGTCAGAGACCATCATATTTTAAGGTTGTATTTACGTGTAAGATTGTTAGAAAGGAATTTTGAGTTTATTACATATCAACATATTCCACGACAA
>APFE031418776.1:0-12862 GCA_000404065.3 Pinus taeda | reverse complement strand
ACATAACCTAAAAACACTTGCATCATGTTCCCCTGAGTATGTACTTCATATTCCCTGAAGACACCTTTTGCAAATTATCCCTAAAAAGTGCCCTTTTTCCATTAGTGCGGGTTCACAGTGTCTTACCCGTGCCAATGACTCAGACCCTCAAAAGAAGGCGCGTCCATTGGCACTCTGTCCCAGAGCAACACCCACGCCACCTAAATTTGGTTATGATTTTTGGCTAGCGCACACTCATATGTTTTTTCCTCTCTGTTCATGGAGTTCTCTGAGGGAAAAATCCTCGTGATAGAGGTCGAGTGTCATCTTTTTATCCATGACAACTAAGTTCGGTGGCTTTTCAGGGATAATGCTAATCTTCAATAGGCGTCTTGATACAATGCATATTCCTCCCTTCTCCATCTATAAATGACTATCCTCTTGCATTAAACCAACTAGTTTTGCTAGAGTCATTGTGAGTGCTGAAGTAATGCTGGAGTGATAGTGAGAATTGTAAAGTATAGGGAGGTTATGCTGCCGAAATATTGAGAGAAAAAAGGTGTTTGCAAGGCGTATATAGTTGCTCGCCCAGTCAGAGGAGGTTCAACATTAGAACCTTGGTTGTAATCTTTCTCTGTTTTTACTCATTAATAGACGACTATCATTATGGTTCCACTCATGTGTCTTTATAATGGTATTTGAGTTATATCTTTTCTGACTGATATATAATTGCACATATTGGATTTTATGTTGGTATTTGTATCATTCTTTGCATGTGCAGGTGTCTGTTCACGTGGATCATGGGGATTGTGATCAGTCAGAGCAAAGGAACGGGAGCATCGATTCTTCTACAACTACTAGCGTTGGAATCCAGGTAGACCATCATCATCGATCTCTGATTTATGCAATTAGGAACCTGCGTGTTAGCGTTGTGTGATTGTTGCTAGACCCGTGTTGGGCTAGTGGGATCGCCTCTATCCGCAAAGGGGATTTACCAGTTCAACACTACTGGAAGCATGGCTTCTATTACAAGTGCTACAACTGTGCAGACTCCAATATCTATACAAGGGGGAGGAACTGTTTCCATCCCCTCCGCTTCTTTATTTGGGTCTTTTGCTAGCACATCTTTAGTTGGGACTACCTCCATTCCTTCTACGAGTGGAAACTCCTAAACCAATGCTTTTAGTTCTGGATTTTTCCCATTTGGCACCCATTCACAGGGTATTATGTTAGTTTCATTTAGTGTCACCACATCCATGATGGGTGGATTGGCTTCATTCCAGGGTTTTCCTTTTGGAGGTGGTCATATGCCACATTCCAACCCAACAATTGGATCTATGCCTTTCTCTTCTTTAGGACAAGGTAGCAATCCTTTTCAAGGTTGGACTAACCCTGCGGTTAGTAGTATGGGAACTGGGAATTCGTTTCTTAGCTAACAAGGGAATAGGCCGTACTCCACGGTTAGTTCATTTCGAAGTATTCCTCCCCTAGCCTCTGCTTGGGATCCTTATTAGGGGTTGTCTGCTCCTTATAATCCTTTAGGAGGAAGCTTCGCCGGTTATGGAGGTTTTGCGGCCGGAGTTAGTCAAACTCCGAGTTATGCTGGATCACAAGACATACCTTTTGGTTCAGCTGGTTCTGTAGGTTACTTCAGGCAGCCTGGTGCCTTCCAAATTCCAAGCCCATATTTTCAAAACTTTGGGAGTTCTGCCCAGTTTGGGTGGAACCCCCAAGGTCCTCCTAGGCTTCCGTTTCTGGCAACTTTGGACTTGCCAGACCTCACAAAGTTAACAAACGATCCAATCAAATATAATCCGACCTGGCCTTCGGTCCCAACCAAACTCCCTTCATACATTCCAAAATTCGAAGGGAAGAGCGGTGAGGACTCGGGCGACCATGTGACCACATTCCATTTGTGGTGCTCGTCGAACTCCCTTATTGATGATTCAGTTAGGTTGAGACTTTTTCAGCACACCTTGACTGGTAATGTGGCCAAATGGTATATAGAGTTGCTAGGGGGAAGATTTACACCTTTTTTCGACTTAGCTAATATTTTCTTAAATCATTTCCAGTTGCATGTCTGTTATGATGCCGAAACTGAACTTCTGACCAATTTTTGTCAGGACATGACAACTCACATTTCTGACCATATTCAGGAATGGAGACGGAGAAAGAGGCTCATTAAATCCGAAATCCCTCCGGAGTACCATCTCGAATGGTTTTTGAAATCTTTACAACCTGAGATCTCTAAGGATGTCTCGATGTCCGGAGTTTACTCCGAGGAGCAAGCTATTTTTAGGGCCCAACAATTAGAGTTGTTCTACTCTCAGTCTGGGATCCTACAAAAATAATTTCCAGATGCTCGTGGGTCGAAGGTTGACATAGCCAAGTCGAAGCCAGGTCCCCATGGGGATGGTATCGTTGGATCGGTAGACACGAATGCGGTGAACTCGTTGAGCCAATTGCAGCAGTTGTCATTGCAAACTGCTTCAAACAACCAAGTCACATCGTCTACTACTTCGTCTTCCCAACCCTCTTCGATTAATGCCGTCCAATCTGATAACCCCAAAGGAAATCAAAACTCCAATGGGAAAAAGAAAGGACGAGGTAAGAAAAAGAATCAGGATGGGAAGGCTGACACAAATAAATCTAGCAATAATGTTGGTAGGGGTAGAAATGAGTCTAAAAAGAAAGTCAAGTTTCCATTCAAGTTGCATAGTGGAGACCATTTAACTCATCTCTGCCCGAAGATTCAAGACGCTCAGCGCTTGTTAGGGCAGCAAGGGGCTTCTAGTTCTCAAGTTGTGTTAACCAAGGCGCGAGTTCAAATCTTGGTACCTCCTCAGGGGGTAGCCAGGAAGGGTAAAAATCATCGAACGTTTTCATGATGGGTTCTAATGTACATGTGGCTACTCGGTCACGTGATTACGGTGAAGCTGAAACTTCCAAGGACAAAACTGCTCCCGGAAATACCAACCTTCATATTGAGCGACCCCTTGTTGAGACTATACCACGGATACCGAAAGGTTCCGCTAAACGCACGACTATCAATCCTAACGCTAGGGCCACCTAGAATTACTCCATTGTGGAGGATCTGGCTCAGAGTCCATGCGCCATGTCCGCTTTAGAGTTTCTCCAGTCGTGTCGAGCTCAACGAAGTGCTTTACTCTCGGCAATTGGGGCAGTTGATCCAACCAATTCTTTAGTGCTCACTTTTGACATGTTAAATGTCAAAAAGTGACTCCCTCATCACATGGATTTCCAGATAAAGTCTACATACCGAAAGATTAATATTTTTCGCACCGTTATTGATGAGGGAACTTCCACGTGCGTCATGTCGATGTCTTGCTGGAAGGCCATTGGATCTCCTTCGGCTGTTCATTCACCTACCCTTCTGACTGTGTTTGATGGGCATTCTCACAAGCCGCATGGGATTATCCCGACCTTTCCTATATGTGTTGGAGGAAAGGTCGTCAATGTTGAAGTAGAGGTCACAGATGCTAACCTAGACTATAATCCCCTCTTAGGAAGGAATTGGGTATACGAGATGGATGCCGTCATTTCGACTCTATTTCGTGTCATCTGCTTTCCTCATGAAGGGAAAATCGTTAAGGTTGATCAATTGGATTATTGTCCAGTTATCCTCAAGCAACTTCTGACTCTACTATCCCCTTAGTGGATAACCTTCACCCGCCTACGGAGAATCTAGGAGTTGGGATGTATTCCTCATTGATGGGTACCTTTGAGTTTCCCTCTCCTATCGCTCGAATCAATGTCGTTTCATCATCCAAGGAGTCTCCTCGAGAAGGGTTCTTTCAAACTCATTATTTTTCGGACCCTTGGACCTTGCCTTCACCTATGACCACATTAGCTGAAGGACAAGTAAATGGAATGGCATCCTCTATGTCTACGGCTGAGCTTAGATATTAGTCTATAGTTAACACCGCGGACGACCACTCTGCTCCTTCTTCCGAAGAGGAGTTTGAGAGTTATGTGGCCCTGGCTTGGGCCTTTGATTCCACCTTCGCCTTGGATTGCTTAGATATGGTTTTACCTTCTAAAGAAGCAATCCTTGAAGTGATGATGGGTGTAGATTGACCTTGGGAAGACTTACACCATCGTTCATATTTCCTTCCTCCATTGCAGGAAGTGGAAGCTAGGTTCTCCAAGCTATTCACTAGTGATGTTTGTAAGATATCGAATCCTTTGGCTCCAGCACACTTTCGTGCCGAAGGTAATATGTCGGTGATCTTAGAAACGATATCTATAAACATCTCTAGGGATGCTAACGTGATTGAGAATCTCTTCAACGGAATTGAATGTTCCCCTGAAGAAGTAAAAATTTACGCCAACCTTTTCAAAGAATTTCGATATGTATTTGCTTGTTCGTATGAGGAAATGCCTGGCATTGATCCTTCTATAGTTCAGCATGAGATCAAGACGTATGAAAACGCTAAGCGAGTTTGTCAAAGACTTCGGCCGGTTAATCCTAGGAAAGCGGTAGCCATTAAAGCCAAAGTAGAGAAGCTGCTCAAGGTAGGTTTTATATACCATGTTCCTCTTACCGATTGGGTTTCTAATCCAGTCCCTGTAGATAAAAAGTAAGGAACAATCCGAGTATGCATCGATGTTAGGGACTTAAACAAAGCTTGTCCGAAAGATAATTACCCCACGCCATTTATTGATCAGATTGTTGACGAGTGTGCGGGTAATGAGATTTTTTCCTTCATGGACGGTTTTTCTGGTTATAATCAAATTTCTATCCGTCGTGAAGATCAACATAAGACGTCTTTTATATGCCCCTGGGGTACCTTTGCATACAGAAAGATGCCGTTTGGTCTCAAAAATGCTGGAGCCACTCTCCGGCAGGCCATTTCATATGCTTTCCACGACATCAAACATATCATCGAAGCATACTTGGACGATCTCGCTGCTCGTTCTCGAAAAAGAACTGATCATCCCAGTCACCTTCGAATGGTTTTTGAGCGATGTCGTTTTTATAAAATCCAGTTGAATCTAAACAAGTGCATTTTCGCGGTTACGTCCGGTTGGTTGTTAGGGTTCATCGTGTCAAACGAAGGGATTAGAGTTGATCCCTTCAAGGTAGAGGCAA
The DNA here is from genome assembly GCA_000404065.3 of Pinus taeda. Lineage (NCBI taxonomy): Eukaryota > Viridiplantae > Streptophyta > Pinopsida > Pinales > Pinaceae > Pinus > Pinus taeda. The sequence goes on along the minus strand of APFE031418776.1, from coordinate 7,770 downwards.
TAGTCCAGTTGCCTCCCCCGTCCTCCATTCGACAACTTCAAAGTCTTAAAGGGAAGGCTAATTTCTTAAGACAGTTTATAGCGAACTATGTCGAGATCACTAAAGGGTTTATGTGTTTGCTCCACAAAGGGGTTCCATTCCTGTGGGACGACTTTGCGCAGCAGTCGTTTGATGCTTTGAAAAAGGCATTAGTCTCTGCCCCGCTTTTGAGTCCACCGGATTATGGTAGAGACTTCCTTTTATATCTCGCTGCAGCAGAATCAACCATTGGTATGGTTCTCGTTCAAGAAGACGATGCTCTCACAGAGCACATGATTTATTACTTGAGCGAAGGCTTGATAGGTCCTGAACTTCGCTATTCTTCGGTTGAGAAGTTGGCCTTGGCCGCTGTCCACGCTGTCTAGCGGCTCCGTCATTATATTTTGCTACGCAAAACTTTTGACTTGGCGGAAGTCAATCCGTTTCAGTTTGTCCTCAATAGGTGAGTGATTGGGGGCAAATATAATCGATGGATTGTCATTCTACAAGCATTTGATCTTGAGTTCTTGTTCGCTAAGTCCAAGGAATCTATGGTTTTTGCCGAGCTAATTTCCGAGCTGCCTTGTGGAGAGGATACTGTTTACGAGGAAAGTTTTCCGGACGAACATCTATTCCTCATCTCTTCACTCGACCCTTGGTATGGAGATATTATTGTTTATCTCCAGACTTCGAAGTTTCCCTCTGCTTTCTCTAAGGATGAACGTCGCAAATTACGTCACCTCGCTAAAAATTACGTCATCATTGGTGATACATTATACCATCAGGGGTTTGATTCAATTCTTTGGCGCTGTTTAACCTTAGAGGAGGCAGAGTCAGTGCTAAATGATTTCCACAGTGGAGCTTGTGGATGTCATCTATCAGGGCTTGCTACAACTCAGCGTATCTTGCGTGCCGACTATTTTTGGCCTTCGCTCTTTAAAGATTGTGTTGAAGTGGTCAAACACTATCACCCATGCCAAGTTTATACACGGAAGATGCGCGCACATCCAGCTCCTCTTTTTCCCATTGTTACTGTCGGTCCCTTTACTAAGTGGGGTATTGATTTTACGACTTGTCATCCGCCTACAACAACGAATCACAAGTATATTATCGTGGCCGTAGACTACTTCACGAAGTGGGCTGAGGCCATGCCCACTTATAAAAATGATAGTGAGATAACGGCATTGTTCCTTTTTAATTAGATTATCTCAAGGTTCGATATCCCAAGAGAGATTGTCACTAACCATGGCAGTCATTTCCAGAGTCAACTAATGTCCGAATTAGCTCTCAAACTAGTTTTCCGGTAGGAACATTCGTCTCCTTATTATCATCAGGCCAATGGACAGGTCGAGGTAGTAAACAAAACTCTTAAGATGATCCTGCAAAGGACAATTGATAAAAATAGATCCAATTGGCATCTTATGTTGTATTCGGCTCTATGGGCATACCAAACCTCAATCAAGACTGCTACAGGTTTTACACCTTTTTAGTTAGTTTATGGGTTGGAATCTATCTTTCCTGTTGAATGTGAAATTCCATCTCTTAAGTTAGCTATTGAGCTCCTTCCAGAGACCTCTCGTCTCCAAGAGCGCCTCCTTCACTTGGAGCATCTCGATGAGCAGCATCGAGATGCAGCCACAGTAAATGAGGCTCATAAGAAAAGGGTTAAAACCCAGTATGATAAAGTTGTCCGTCCTCGTGTCTTTTTTGAAGGTGACCTCGTCTTGGTCTACGACCAAGATAAGGACACCTTGGTGGCAGGCAAATTCAAACCTATGTGGTACGGTCCCTTCATAATTAAACGAGTTTTAACAAAAGGGTCGTATGAGTTAATCGATTTCGAAGGAAACAAATTGGCGGAACCCCGAAATATGCTCTACCTTAAGAAGTACTTTGCTTAAGTAGCAGCTAGGCAATGGCCTCTTTGTACATTATGTATATTTGTACATATTTTGTCTAGAGTTTGTGATATCAACACTTTTTGGTCTGCTTTGGCAAGTGTTGATGGATGACTTGATCTATTTTGGATTCGCCGATGGTGCTAGTTGGCACACTCGAAATCTCTTTTTTGCAGCTTGGGTACTGTATTATCCAACTGGTCACTTGATGGTATCAAGGGGAGTATGCATTGGTCCCACTTCAAACAATATGGCTGAGTATACTGTTGTCATTAATTTGCTATTTGAGGCAATTTCTCACGAAATCGACTCGTTGGTAGTTTATCTTGATTCACAATTGATAGTGTCACAATTAAATAACATTTATCGGGTAAGGGATCCATGTTTATATCGCCAGTATTTGAGGGTGAGGTTGTTGCAAAGATCATTTACTTATATTAATTATTTGCATATTCCAAGATCTCATAATTGGTTAGCTGATTCTATCGCTAATCAAGCATTACACTTGCACATCAATCATTCATCACAATAGATTAAGCATCAAAAAGTCAAACTGTATATATATATCATAAAGCGTCTCAAGTGTACATAAGTCTGTTAAAAAAATATACAAAATTTGGACTCAAATGCCCATAATCATGTCCACTATGTCTAATTCCCCGGCTCAGGATGAGCGGCTAAGTAGGCAACTACTGCATTGGCTACACACCTAAAAGTGCGGACCAAGTCATGTGGCATGCCAACCACATGATGCTGCATCTCTATAGGAAGGTCCTCTACCACCGCCATCAGCACTCGGTGGGTTAGCCTCACCAAATGCCACTAAACTGTGTGTAGAGTTCACTCCATGGCTACAACCGCCTCTTCGGCCCCTTGGTCGCTACGCTTGTGCCGTGGGAACTCATCTGGTCATACAGGCCCAATATCTGGAACATGATCATTATATTAGTCATTTGAATCCTATCAAAAACATTTTCAAAGTTTATTATTATATTTGAAAAATAAAAAAAAAAATCATAAAATCAAAAATCACTTACCAATGTCGCCCCATGCTGCGGTTAGTGGTAATGTTAGATCGAGATCTCCTCGGAAATCCAACCCGGCATAGGGGTAGTCATCAATGGCGATGATTTGATCCCACCATGAAAAGAAGTCGTTGTCGAAAGCAGTCCGTGGGACCTCCCCACCTCCCAGACGTTTCATCAGGTCAGCCCACCTGCCCATTCGAGGATCTCGTGGGGCGCTGATTGAAACTGGTACTCTGGGATGAAGTGCAGGGACTCTCTCGAAGAAGAAAGAGCACAAAATAGTCCCATAACTAAAGTTTTTGGTCTGTCCTCTCTTGATAGAAGTGAGTCGGCTTTTCATGCTAGCCAGAAGAGGAGCACACCAATCAAACACAGTGGTGAGACAATCAACTGCCACGCTCATGTTTAGCTGTGATGCCTGATGCGGAGAGGTGGATCTGTTCACTCGAGCTATGATGAACAGGATTATCCTCAATGGTAGACTCACCACATGTGTGACGGAAATCTGACTTCCGACTTTCTTCGGATGTCCTGGGAAATATATCTGTACGTAGTCCTCGATCGAGAGATTGCTCCGTGTTCTCCCCCGGGAATGTACTACCTCTCCCCTTCGGGAAAGGCCTGTAATGAAATAGATATCTTCCACTTCTATCCTGAGTGGCATTTGGTCGATCATAAAAGCATCCTCCTCAATGTTCTAGTAATCAAGAAGCATCTTTAGTAGACGTGTGTTTGCTTTCATATTTGGTAATTTGAAGAGCTTAAGCAAACCACATCCTCGTAATGCATCCAAAGCCTCTGGACAGTTCATAACTTCTTCATCTACTGTGGTGTGCTCTCTTTCTCGCCAGGTGATTGTCATCCTGAAGGAAAAATCAATTTGAACCGTTAGTTTTCATGTTTGAAATGTCTGCGGTGTATACGCGGGTCCCTTTTACACACAGTCGCGTGTAGGGCCTGCGTGCACGCAGGTTGCATATTACCAACCCGCGTATACGCCGCGGAGAAAATTTTGGCAAAAAAATCAACAGTAAAACATTAATTAAAACTTCTAAAACTAATTACAATCAATTACAAGTTAAGAATGAGAGTTACCTGGATATTTTGGAGGAATTTGAACGGTTGAATTTGGCGTATGGGAAGTTAGCTCCTTTTGCTCCAATTCTTTGCTCTCAAACTCAAATGGTGAAAATGGTGAGTCCAAAAACCTTTTTATAAGCTTTGAAAATGTCAAATTTTTTCAAAACTTGATTTTGTTTGGTGTCATGTAACTTTCAACTTGGGAGCTTGGAATGTCGAGAATGGTTTGATTTTCAGGACATTTTGGACGTTTTCGACAGCTTTGAGACGGTTCCATCACTGCTGACCCATCATGGTAGGTATCGTTTTCTCACTGGCATATAGGTTAGGAAGCCATTTTTCCGTTTCATATTGCATACTAGCCTCCATCTGTCGATACACTTGCCATAGGGTCGATCCCATCGTGTTATGGTTCGCAAACCATATTCACTCGCCGATTCTTTAAATCATGACACGATGGTAGAGCCATCCTTTACATGGGCATCCTAGTTAGCACCTCACTGACACTTGTTGCCCATGCTGCTCCGATTTGAGTAGGCTCAGGAGTCCTCTGTAGTCTCGCCATGACTTATACGGTGAAGACTCATTCCTCTTTGCTTCTTCGTTTCGTTCTGGCCTTATACCCTAGAGGCTCCTTTGTGTTGAGTTGTTACTGCATTGCATTTTGACTATCTGCACCTTTTGGTCTTAAGTCGGCTTCACTTGGACTCGTGTTTAAGCCAACTTTTGACCATGACGACTGCAAAATCAAACTTGCATACCTTTGACCTCTGCAGCTTGACACACCTTGACCCGTGGAAGGAACACACCTTTGAGTGTCTCTGGCCAGTTTTTGCCTCCCTGCATCGAGCATAGGAATGTTCCAATCCCAGGAACTAGATCATCTACTTCGGTGACACTCGTTCTTTCCACTGTACTATAGCATTCTTTTATTCTTTTTCCAACTTTAAAGAAAAAGACCAAAAAAAAAATTATATATTCCAAAAAAGTGCGGGAACGGGACAGTATTTCCATTTATTGTTGGCATCTAGAGTCAGTCTTGTTGCCCTTGAACAAAGCACTCGAAGCAAAGTCTCCTCTGTTTGGGTGGGATTTAGTTTGACTTAGGTATGCCTTAACCTTGTTATTGAGTCAGTTGTCCCCCGATCAGTTATCTCTTCCAATCATATGGAGGGTTCGTTTGTGCCTCCTGTGGAATGAGCTTATACAGAGTCATCATATTTTGCCACATAGTCACATTGAGTCGTGCTTTTGTTCAAGGGAAGTTATCCTGAGTCGGCCTCTCTACGGTGTCTGTTGACTTATTTTTCAGTCGGACATCCCTGGTTGTCAGTGCTATGTCTATCATCACATTAGTTATATTGGTCCTTTACTTGTACCGGTTTGAGAAGGTCTCCATTGACTTCTTGCTGGCAGGTCTTGTCCTTATCGACGACGACATCTTGCTCTGAGGACAGGCCTAGAGATGCACCCTGGCCCTATTTTCATTATTGATAGGTTACCTTGTGCTCACCATCGATCAGTATCATGGGTCTTTGACTGAGAGGTTTCCCTTGTGTTCGACGTCAGCTTACATTATCACACATTGGTATTCGTGCAGTACCTTGGTTTCCATTTGACCCTATTGGTGGATACCTCGCCTCTGTGTCAGCTTTCATTATTGGTTGGTTCAGAGGGTTTCTGCCATGCGCTAGCCACATCTTGTGTACGTCAGAAACGTACTTCGGTTGGGTTACTACATCTCTTTCGTCTGATTCCTTCCACATTATTGGCCTACGGGTTACACTCGCGCTAGATTGATGAAGGATGCCTTAATGCCTTCCTTCTAGCGGATCTTTCCTTATCGACTCCGACTCATTGCTCTGGGGAAAAGATCTAGAGTCCATTTGGCAGTACCTTGGGGTTTGCAGTCATTAGTGGTAGATCCTTCGCTATTGACAGTGGGAAACCACCATTGTCTCATGATCGATAGATTCTTACAGGTGTTCGACTCCAGCTCATTTATTCGCACTTGTTGGTTTGTATTGGGTACCTTGATGCTCATTATCATTATTGGTGAGTAGTCTCGCGTTTGTTAACGATATACATCAATGACCGGTAATCAAACGATTCCTCACATGGTCGACCTCAGATCATTTATTCCCATGGTGTAGAAATGTACCACGACGGTCGGTGAAGACCTAAGGTTGTATCAACATTCATTGGTTCACTTGACAGTTGCTCTTGTTGCTGCTAGTTGATACCACTCCACCTTATATGTTGCAGTCAGTTATGGCGACATTCTATATGCTGGCACCTGAGTTTGCAGTGTAGTACCATCCTTTTCCATCATGTTCAGTTGGTACCTTTTGGGATCAGCCTTTGATATCAGTGGTCCGTTGTATTTCTTAGCATCATTGACAGTTTTATATGTGATATTCAGACATGTACTTGTTCGATCATGATCAGATGATCCATTATGTATTTTCCAGTCATTTATACTTGTATACTTAGTGGATCTACTTGTACTTGATATGCGGACATGCTTTGCTTTCTCTGAGCATGGGTATGCCCACCTCAGACGATGTTTCTTTCTGATCTCCTTTTGTGGCTTGGCAGGATGAATTTTGGTGAAGTACTCCTCATTTTTTGGCACATTTCCTTTCCATGTACTTGCTTAATATATTTCGGCCATCATGTTCCCCTTCTGACCTCATATATTAGGGGGCATCTGTTATAGCTCCAAATCTCACTATTATGGTTTGTGATGCTGCACTCATGGCCTAGGGCAACCCCTCCTTCTAGACATGGTCCCAAATTTAAAAAATAGTGTTTTATTCCCTGTACACGACATTGCCCTGAGTTAAACGCGTGTATACGTGGGTCTGCATATACCCAACCCGCGTATATGTATTAAAACACTTAAAAAATATAAAAATCCTTATTTTCGGGCGGAGATCGCGGGTTTTACCTGTTGATCACCTGTTAGTGCCCATGGCCCAACTGTTCCTAACCGACCCCTAACTAAAAAACTACTTTGGGATTGGTATAAAAATACATCAAAGGGAAGGCTTAAAGGAGGAGAGAAGAGAGAGAAAGGTTACTATACTGAGATTTTTCCCCTGACCGGGTCTGAAGACCCTTGTGCCTTCTGCACTTCCCCCATTTGTACAGGAAACCTTTGTTTCCTTGTGATTTGATGTTCATCCACTAGTTTGGCATCATGGAGTGAGTCTTGGAAGGAGATATGCTAGAGGCTTGAGGCTGGACGGATCCGGAAGGAAGCTTTGCTTGGAGCCTGTGAAAGGTTACTCAGGTGATATTACTCCTTTTCTACATTCTATTTGTCTATAATAAAGAAACACGTCTTGGTTCGCAATATGCTTCTTCTTTATGTTTATGATGTTCATGTTTGAATTTCATGTATGAATGGTTGTTTAAAGTTCATAACTAACTTCCTTCTTTTATAACATAAAGATGATTTTTGTATAAGTCTTTGTCCATATACTGTTGCATTCTTTGGAATTGTTTGTTTTGCAGGACAAAGGAGCGAAAGGGACTTGAAGAAGGGTTTGGACCCTCGAGGAACTTCTCGAACGTAGGACCTGAGGTATGCCCTTCTTACTTTAGAATTTTCTTATTATAGCGTAATGGCTGTGTGAATGTGTGTTTCTCTGTTTAGACAACTTTCAGTCTGCTAAGGTTTCCACCCAAAAGCCTTAGGGGAGCAAATCCCTCAACATCTGGTCACCAATTCCAGTTTTGAA
>APFE031418761.1:12954-29984 GCA_000404065.3 Pinus taeda | reverse complement strand
CCTCAGGTAAGCTTCGCTATGTGTAAGATCGATAATATCTATGCGACCTTAGTGCCCTATGCTCTTGGAAACTTGGTGCTTTGAGTCTTATCCTTTTTCCTTTAATATAGCCCCAACATTATAGGAAAAATTGTATTTTATTCTCCCCTCTTCCCTTGAGAATTTGTTATGGTTGATGCTCCTATAGTAGTCCAGATCATTTTCACAGTTAATGCTTAATTTGAACTCACAACCTTGGCTTTCACTCGGTTAAATACAAAGGCTTCTACCTTCGCTGATGGGTCCACTTCAATGGGTTCCTTACCAGTGAAAGATTCCGTAGCATCCCTTCCTGTGCGAAAGCTACCACTAATGAAGGAGCTTCAATTAAGCCTTTCTATTCATGTATCTAAGGCTTAAGAGTTAGTATCCTTCCTTTGTACTACCCACTCATTAAGGAATAGAATAGAAGTTCTAAAATCATATGCCTACTATTCAGTCATCTAAGAAAGAATCGAAGAAAGGATAAGAAGGAATAAGATTAAGGCTAATCATTTAGAATAGAGGTTAGAGGGAGGAGATACGCATAGAAAGAGAAGCTTGTGATTCCATTATGACTATGTTACCTCATAAGCTTGCATAATCAACTAGCTCCTAATTCGGGACAAGTAATCCATATCCCTTGTAAGTGAGAACGTGATCTTCGACAATGCTGCTAATATATATGTCATTATGGTCATTACCTTAGGGGGGAAAAATATAGAGTTTGAGGGTAGCTATTCAACGCGTTTGCTTTGGGCAGGTAGAGAGGGCACATTATAGATAATGCTGCGAAACTCAAATACTTGGTAAAATTGAATGGGCCAGATTATGTGACTAGTGGAGGAGCCTTTTTATTAGGGTTGAAAGTGATCGAGACACAAGATGCAGAATTCATATTCAGATTTTCCAAATCCAGATGCATAAGAACCTACACAAGCACCAATAGCAACACAATAGCTAAGCTGGGACCCCCCCCCCCCCCACAAGTAGGAGGCTGGGAGAGAAAACCTGGTTGTCCCCTCTGGCCCACTTGTTTTTAGGAGGACAGGTGGTAACCCAAGAAAAGAGGTAAGGCAGTCTTGTTCCCTAACCTCACCCAAAAAATCCGGGACACCCTAGTAATGGGCTGGGCGAGAAAACTTGGTTTCCCCTAAAGGCCCACTCTGGGATATATGGGCGGTAACCATAATATCTCAGCAAGGCAGCTTTTCTCCCTAACCTAAAGTGATGGAAACCCCAACAATGGGTTGCGAAGTCATGTCTTCCCCATCAGGCCCATGTCCAATCGTTGTATGAGTGCACCTTATGGTAGATCCAACTAGGATCGTTGTATGAGTGCACCTTATGGTAGATCCAACAATTTCCTAGGACACCCCCTTCCCACAAGGAGGTTGGGAGAGAAAACTGGGTTTCCTGCTCTAGCCCACTCATTTTTAGGAGGATGGGTGGTAACCCAGGACAACAGGCAAGGTAGCCTTGCTCCCTAACCTCACCCCAAAAATCTGGGACACCCTAGCAATGGGCTGGGAGAGAAAACCTAGTTTCCCCTGAAGGCCCACTAAGTGATATACGGGTGGTAACCATAATAGCTCAGCAAGGCAGCCTTGCTCCCTAACCTAAAATGATGGAAACCCTAGCAATGGGCAGCGAATCAGTCTACCCCCTCAGGCCCACTAACGAGGTGGTAACCATAACCGATGAGGCAAGGCAGTGCCCTGGCTCCCTAACATCATCCGTCAAGATATGTGACGCTAGTAGGGACACCCCAGCAATGGACTATGAGCCATGTATGCCCCCTCAGGCCCAGTCGTTGTATCACCAAGATAGAGGGTAACCACCGTGTTGAGGCAAGGGAGTCTCCTAGCTCCCTAACCTCATACGTTTAGAGATGGTATCCTAGCGAATTTTGAAAATTGATGTGATGCTAGCAGGGACACCCCAACAAGAAATTGGAGTCATGTCTATTAAGCTTAGTTCCAGACGAGTTGATGAAGCGTGAACCTGACTTCCCTAACCTTGTTGGGATGGGAGAGAAAACTGGTAGCTCCCTCAGGCCCACTCGGTGAGCTCATTTCAAGTGGTTTGCCAATTCCCGTTGCCATACACATGGATGGAAGTACCGTGGCCTTACCCTGGGGTTTTAAACCCACCCTCTCTAACAACTAACTTAAGTCCTTTAAAGTAAATTTAGAGAAGCCCAGTGATTGGGTTCAAAATTTCATGGTAGTCCCATCCCCTCTCATTACACCCGTAACACCAGAGTGTCATCACTCCGTATGGAGAGGACAGGCTATTGGGGTCACTTTACGGGGAAGCTTGGTGAGGAAATACCATCGCCAAATCAACCTACAGTGAGGGTACCTAAGGAAGAGGTGAGGGTTTCGTCAAGTAAAAGATTTTGTTAAAATGGACCCCTGAATAAGATTCAGGCTAAGACATCTCTTGTCCTGCTTGATGCTTCATGTTTCATAGATTTACCAGAGGAATCTAACATGAAACCTGACACTCATGGCGGGTTTGACTTGGGATTACGCAACCATTCCTAGCCCACAAGAACACCAATGCAACTATCTCTTCAATGCTCGATAAAACCACCAACTATTCGAATTCTGTAACGATAACCAACAACCCTTCTTATGACACAAAAAGAAGCACCACTCAGATGACCGTTTGAACTATCAAAATGGAAAGGTATTTGGCCTTTACGTCCCCATCCATCCCATATACCCACTTTCTCGTTCAAATATTTTGCTTTGACAGATGGGTCATTCTACAAGGGTTCATAGGCATACAGAAGTTTTGATTTTCAACTAACTTTCGATGCCATTGATTAATTTGATGTTTGTGGTGCGAATTCAATAGATTCTAATGCGTTGGGAAAACGTTTTGACTTATGTAATGCTAATAACCAACCCTTGATACACCAACATAAGCACCTCCCAGATGCCTCATTTTGCAACATGAATGGCTTGGTATTTCATTTCCAATATTCCCCCCCATCCTATAGACATAGGTTTCCATTCAAATCTTGCTGCGATAAGGGGTAATTCTGCAAGGATTATTAGACATATAGAACCTAAGATTCACATTTTGATATTTATGCTCTTGATTAATCTAATTCTAGTGATGCGAAGAGAACTACAAGAAATGACCTATATAATAAAATTTTGTACCTAAGGAAGCACTGATGGCGGTTTTGGTCAATGTAGAAACTAGAGACAAACTTACAACACACAATATGAATAACACAACTAACCACAGCTCACTTTCGGAATATCTGCACTGATCCCTAGCTTGGACTTTCTCAGTGCCCACCATAAACTCTTAGAACACCAATAGAAATAACTCTCATTCGATCATTTTCACCACATAAATGACTGGGTGTCTTGCTTCTATGTGTTTCTAGCATCCATTTTCTCGTGCGAATCTTACTCTCATAATGGGACCATTCATACAAGAATTAGAGGCCTTAGAAACTCATGATTTTCCCATCTCTTTTTATGCTTTCGATCAATCTGACTCTTGAGATGAGAATTCAATAGATTTAAATGCTTGAGAGGACCGCATTGACTTACTTAGAAATAATCACCAATGTTAATGGCACACAAAAGAGAGAGAAAATGGATAACCCCCCACCCCTCGAAGAGGGAGAAGGGACCTAGGCATCTCCCAAGAGCGAGTTTAATTTTTATGGTTTGATTTATTTATGGAGTCTCAAATGAGGTCAGGACCACTAGTGGCTAGGTTGATGAGCTTTCCCCTAGTGGCCTACCTGAGAAGTGGATCCTAGGCAAGTCAGCTTCCATCTTCCCTAACCGTCGATCTTAAATTTAAGATCGACAGTCCACTTTGTGGATTGGGATTCATGTGCTGGCCCCTCTGACCCACTGGCCTCTGGTATGGGTTGGTGGTAATCGTGGATCGAGGAAATCTAGTTTTGGGTCCCTAACATCTTAGTCAGAATGAGCAGGTCTAATTTTAGGTTGGGACCACTCGTACTATAGGCATTGAGCTGGGTTGATGAGCAGGCCCCTTGGATCCATGATCATGTGGTTATCTCAAAGTCAAGAGAAAGTCCGCTTCCATTAGTTGTAACCTTCTTGAAATGTGCTTTAGCGACGTTCTAGAGCCTCTTAATTAGGCCAGTTGATAGATTTCTCATCTGGCCTCACAATCGACGACGAGCCAGTAGTCACTTTTGGTTGGAGACACTCCATTCGTGGGTTGGGCTCTAGTCCTGTCTCCAGAGGCTACATCATAGCGTGGGAACCTACTATTACCTCACAAAAAAATTCCCTAGGCCCCCTTGTACCTCGAAGAGGGCTAAAAGAAAAGAAAATACCCCCCACTCGAAGAGGGTGAAGAGAAAGAAAGGATCTCCACCCAAACGAAGAGGGTCAAGAGGGTCAAGAGAAAAAAAAATGGATATCCCAACCCCTCATTGAGGGACAAGGGAGCTAGGGCATCTGCCCTTCAAAAAACCAAAAGCTTGAGGCCTTGACACCATTTTGTGGTTGAGGATGAATCTTGCACTCTGTGAAGCCGATTGAGTTCTACTCCCCTCATGTGAAGCTGAATTTGTGGTTGAGTCCTACTCCCACTCATGTGAAGCTGAATTTGTTGTTGAGACAAAATCATTCCACTCTTGTTAAAAAGGGGCTGGGTTTTCACCCATCCAGGTATAGGAGTACTCTATTAAGGCTACTAGCATGCCATCCAGGGGTAAGGCAAGGGGTGGTGGCCACACATTACCTTCCTGACTCGCATTTAGTTTTACCTAATAAGGTTGTTACCTTGAGGTAGTTACAGTTGGTTTTGAGCTCACCCTAACTGTAGCTGCCGACGGCTAGGAAGACGGTTTCAACCCCAAGTGGGTTCCTGTGTCACTCTGTCCAGATGTTACTTTGATCCGCCTTCCCAGCCTTTGGCATATCACCCCACGCTCGATTTATAGGATGCACTTTGGGGCCCCATCAAGGCTCAAGGCTTAAGGATGAGCCCCATCAAGGCATCATAGGTGCTAACTAAGAAAAGGGGCCCCAGCAAGGCTCAAGGCTCAAGGAGAGGTCTCCTTAATGGGGCCCCATCCTACCCCACCATATATAGTATCTAACTATACTCAATGCCTACAGTATGAGTGGTCCCAATCTAAAACCAGACGTGCTCATTCTGACTAAGATGTTAGGGACCCAGAACTGGCTTGCCTCGGTCCACGATTACCACTAGCCCATACCAGAGGCTAATGGGTCAGAGGGGCCAGTGCATGGATCCCAATCCACAAAGTGGACTATTTATCTTAAATTTAAGATGGGTGGTTAGGGAAGCTGGAAGCTAACTTGCCTAGCTAAGGATGGATCCACTTTTCAAGTGGGCCACTAGGGAAAAGCTGATCAACCCAGCCACTGGCAGTTCCAACCTCATCCAAGACTCCATAAATAAATCAAACCATAAAAATTAAACTCACCCTAGGGAGATGCCTAGGTCCCACAAGGAGGAGGCTGGGAGAGAAAACCTAGTTTCCCCCTCTGGCCCACTCGTTTTTAGCAGGACAGGTGGTAACCCACGAAAAGACGCAAGGTAGCCTTGCTCCTTAGCCTCACCCCAAAAATGTAGGACACCCTAGCAATGGGATGGGCGAGAAAACCTAGTTTCCCCTGAAGGCCCACTCTGTGATATACGGGTGGTAACCATAATAGCTCAACAAGGTAGCCTTGCTCCCTAACCTAAAATGATGGACACCCCAGCAATGGGTTGCGAGTCATGTCTATCCCCTCAGGCCCACTAATGAGGTGGTAACCATAACCGATGAGGCAAGGTAGTCCCCTGGCTCCCTAACATCATCCGTTAAGATATGTGATGCTAGCAAGGACACTGCAGTAATGGGCTACGAGTCATGTCTACCCCCTCAGACCCACTCGTTGTATCACCAAGATAGGTGGTAACCACTGTGTCGAGGCAAGGCAGTCCCCTGGCTCCCTAACCTCATACATTTAGATATGGTATCTTGGTGAGGTCCGAAAATTGATGTGACACTAGCAGGGACACCCCAGCAAGCAATGGGAGTCATGTCTGTTAATCTTAGGTCCAAACGAGTTGATGAAGCCTGAACCTAAATTCCCTAACCTTATTGGGCTGGGAGAGAAAACCTGGTAGCCCCCTCAAGCCCACTCAGGAGGACACGGGTGGTAACCATAGATCCCTTCCATGGCCTCTATCGCACTCTTTAGATATAAAGATTTTTGGGTTCCAGGACACCCCCCTCCCACAAGGAGGAGGCTGGGAGAGAAAACCTAGTTGCCCCCTCTGGCCCACTCGGTAATATATGGGTGGTAACCATAATAGCTCAGCAAGGTAGCCTTGCTCCCTAACCTAAAAATGATGGACACCCCAAAAATGGGTTGTGAGTCATGTTTGCCCCCTTAGTCCCACTAACGAGGTGGTAACCATAACCGATGAGGGAAGGCAATCCCCTGGCTCCCTAACATCAATTGTTAAGATATGTAACGCTAGCAGGGACACCCCAACAATGGGTTGCAAGTCATGTCTGCCCCCTCAAGCCCACTCATTGTATCACCAAGATGGGTGGTAACCACTGTGTTGAAGGCTAGGCAGTCCCCTAGCTCCCTAACCTCATACGTTCAGAGATGGTATCCTAGCGAGGTTCGAAAATTGATGTGACACTAGCAGGGACACCCCAACAAGAAATGGGAGCCATGTCTGTTAAGATTAGGTCCAGACGAGTTGATGAAGCCTGAACTTGACTTCCCTAACCTGGTTGGGCTGGGAGAGAAAACCTGGTAGCCCCCTCAGGCCCACTCGAGAGGACACGGGTAGTAACCATAAATAATGAGGTAAGTTTGTCTTGCTTCCTAATGTCATACATTTAGAGATGGTATCCTATCGAGGTCCAAAAATTGATGTGACACTAGCAAGGTCCGAAAATTGATGGTTCATCATGGTTCCAACAAGTCATGGTGTTCCTGGGTTTGACGCCATCTTAGGAATGAAATTGGTTATACTCATATGCGGCTCACTCAGTGTAGATACAATATTGATCTTGAAGAAATAATGAGTGCTTATGTCATTAGGGTGCAAATAATAGTATGCCACACCTTTAAAAAGGGCCTAAACACCCCTATGCCACTAGCTAGAGCGTTCAACTCTTTTTCGAATGGGGGAGGATGCCCTTACTATTTAAGGCAACCAACCCAGATTGATTGTGATTGGTTTCACAACACCGACTAACGGGATCAGTCAAAAGGCACTCGAATTACCAGATTGATTTCCCTTTGACCATGAGTTCAGGTAGGGGAGTGCGGGATAGGGCCCTTTGTCCCCGCATGACCAACTGCACCAGCGAGCTCCAAGATCATTTGACAATGATGAATTTGGTCCAACATTGTGCTTCAAAGTTGGACACCATTGTCCATGGGAGGGACAGATTTCTCCCCAATTCAGAAAGGTACAGGAGAGCCATGGTGTAGTAGGGGAAAGTGTACATCTAGCCCCAGCCTTTCTTTATCACTAAGGAATACACAACAGACTTGGTTCACCTCCAACCATTCACTCAATTAGGTCTCATTATCTAACTATCATTAGGCCAGCTCTCACTACCTGGTCATCTGGAGTTAATGGGCCAGACCTACTAGAGTTAGTAGTTGCGTGCCTCCCAATGAATGAAACTGTGGCCATAGGTCCTAATTCTGCGCTAGATGGAGGATCTGACCACACGAACCAGCTCACATTCATTCCATTGCATTCCATATATGAGAGCTCATCCCTGGTTTATGTAAAGGAATCCCTCGAGGGAATGGCCATGATTCAAGGGCTCCCTTGGGGTTTCTATTATTTCACGGTTGTGTAACAAGCTCTTTCTGAGGTGAGGCCTCACCTTGTCCATGCCTCCACCCCAGTTCCCCTTCTACCTCCAGCAACCTATTATATATAAAGTTCAACAAGGTGAGTGGAGGATGAAAGCACCTTTGTATGGCATTGATAAGTGTGTGGAGTCTGCTCCTAGAGCATCATTGAATGGAATTGATAAGTGTGTGGAGTCTGCTCCAAGATTATGGTCAAGCTTATCCAACTATAGGAACATAATCTAGCTACTGAGACTTAGACTTAGACTAAGCTAGTTGAACAAGGCAGGGATGAAATGAAGGAAGAATCGGTATTATGCTAACAGACAGGTAGTCCACGAACCTCCTTTTACTCTTTGGGTTCTGCCATTAGAGGGGCACCCTACCTCATTCTACTCATGCATGAATGGTTCAGGGAGAAGGTAGTCCGCAGAACCTTACATAGACATTTTACCTTCCTTAGGAAGCTCTGGTAGGAGATTCATGCTAGGCAAGTGAAGTAGATGTTGGCCTTTGGCTACATCCCTTGTAACTCTTATCCTTTCCTACAGTTGCGGTCACGTTGACGCACTCGTAGGCTTTGGAATATTTCCCCCCTTTAGGGTAACGAGAAAAAAAAGAGAGAGAGAGAAAAAAGATAGCCCCCACCCCTCGAAGAGGGAGAAGGGACTTGGGCATCTCCCTAGAGTGAGAGTTATTTTTATGGTTTGATTTTTCAGGTCGATTGAGTCTTTTCATTTTTTAGGTCAAGTGAGTCTTTTCATTTTTGAGGTCGAGTGAGTCTTTTAAATTTTTAGGGTGAGTGAATCTTTTAATTTTAGGTTGGTGGAGTCTTAGCTAGCTGGTGCACACAAGTAGAGATTTCCCTAGAGGTGGGGCTTCGAACCTCCAAGAGGGGAGTGGGTGTATTGTATGTCGTTGGGTAGGTGGTCACTATGCCTGCATCTCGTTTCCCTGAGTGCCTGGCTTTAGACCTGTATCACATTCCTTGAGATCCAGGTCTGCCAATATTTCCTATTAGGGAACTGTAAGCAGAGCCAGTATCCCATATTCAGTTTCCTGTTTGCTTAGCCAGTTTTCATTTGGACACTTTGGGTCTCTATGAAGCCTCGTGATGCGATCTTAGCTAGAATGCCATACTCAACATCCTGTTTGACTAGCCATCTCCTCTAGGATGCTAAATTCCTCACCTCATCCTGATGTTACCTCACACGGTTGTGAATTGACCCTGGGGCTCAACGAGACCCAACCCACCATGGAAATCCCAATGGTGGTCAAATCACTGCAAGGCTAGATCCCAAAGGATTGTAAGATCATATATATCTTTGGAGTGATGGCTCAGCCCTGGAAAACCCAAAAGCCTAAGGCCCTGACACCATTTGGTGGTTGAGGATGAATCTTGCACTCTGTGAAGCCGGTTGAGTTCTACTCCCCTCATGTGAAGCTAAATTTGTGGTTGATTTCTACTCCCACTCATGAAGCTTACAGTTGAGTTCTACTCCCACTCATGTGAAGCTGAATTTGTGCTTGAGACAAAATCATTCCACTCTATGGATACTCAACCGAGCTCAATGCCTACAGTATGAGTGGTCCCAACCTAAATTAGACCAGCTCGTTCTGACTAAGAAGTTAGGAACCCAGAATTGGCTTGCCTCGCTCAACGACTTCCACTAGCCCATAGTACCTAGGGCCAGTGGGTCAAAGGGGCCAGTGCGTGGATCCCAATCCACAAAGTGGATTGTTGATCTTAAATTTAATATGGGCGGCTAGGGAAGATGGAAGATGACTTGCCTAGGCTAAGTAGGCTCCACTGTTTAGGTGGGCCCCTAGGGGAAAGCTCATCAACCCAGCAACTAGCTGTCTCAACCTCATCGAGACTACATAAATAAATCGAATTAGCTATAAGAGTATCCCTCACTTGGCTTGCTTGAGTGAGTGGCTACTTTCACTCAATCTCCTTTTTCTATATGCAGTCATTTCTATTGAGTAAGGATACCCTTTATGACAGCTTGTTGCTTTTGTAGCTCTATCTCTATCTAGCTACTGAACTCATCACTTGGGTATCTTGAATTAGGAAATTGCTTTGTGATAGCTTGGATCCATTCCTTGCTTCTGGAATTAATTGGCATACTTTGCCTCACAGGAGTTACTCTAATTTGTCTCCTTGTCTAGGATAAGCTTTTTTTGGTACCGGATATCACTCTATTGGCTTATTGATTGCTTAAGCTCTTTTTTAAGGGGTTCTACTTTGCTTTAATGAAGACAAGCTTCCTTGTTCTTACTTCCCTTGTTGCTGAGGAAGCTATTTGTTTGCAATTCTTGGGGCCTAATCGAACTACCACATTCAAGCTGTTAAGCTTCCCTACCATGACTACCTTTACATCGAATTCATCGAATAGAAAACATGCATTTTTAACTTCCCTTTTTTTGATGAATTAAAGGTATCACGCATAGCTAGTAAGTTCTTCTTGGCTTTTTATTCCCTTTCTTCCATACCAGACTACTCTAATGAATTAGCTTTTTAATACCCCCTTTTGTCCCCCTTTAGGGTAACGAGAAAAAAAGAGAGAGAGAAAAGATACCCCCCACCCCTCGAAGAGGGAGAAAGGACCTGGGGCATCTCCCCAGAGTGAGAGTTATTTTTATGGTTTGATTTTTGAGGTCGATTGAGTTGTTTAATTTTTTAGGTCGAGTGAGTCTTTTCATTTTTGAGGTCGAGTGAGTCTTTTGATTTTTTAGGTCGAGTGAGTCTTTTAATTTTAGGTTGGTGGAGTCTTAGCTAGCTGGTGCACACAAGTAGGGATTTCCTTAAAGGTGGGGCTTCGAACCTCCAAGAGGGGAATAGGGGTATCTATACGTCGTTGGGTAGGTGTCCAATATGCCTGTATCTCATTTCCTACTATGCCTGACTTTAGACCTGTATCACATTCCTCGAGCTCTAAGTCTGCCAGTATTCCCTGTTAGGGAACTATAAGCAGAGCCAATATCCCATATTCGGTTTCCTGTTTGCTTAGCCAATTTCCATTTGGACACTTCGGGTCTCTACGAAGCCTCGTGATGTGGTATTAGCCAAAATTCCATACTCAACATCTTATTTGCCTAGCCATCTCCTCTTGGATGCTAAATTCCTCACCTCATCCTGATGTTACCTCACACGGTTGTGAATTGGCCTTGGGGCTCAATGAGACCCAACCCACCTTGGAAGTCCCAATGGTGGTCAGACCACTACAAGGTTGGATCCCAAAGGATTGTAAGATCATATATATCTTTTGAGTGATGGCTCACCCCTAGAAAATCCAAAAGCCTGAGGCCCTGACACCATTTGGTGGTTGAGGATGAATCTTGCACTCTATGAAGCTGGTTGAGTTTTACTCCCCTCACGTGAAGCTGAGTTTGTGGTTGAGTTCTACTCCCACTCATGAAGATTATAGTTGAGTTCTACTCCCACTCATGTGAAGCTGAATTTGTGCTTGAGACAAAATCATTCCACACTTGTTAAGAAGGGGTTGGGTTTTCACCCATATAGGTATAGCAGTACTTTGTTAAGGCCACTGGCATGCCATCCACAGGTAAGGCAAGGGGTGGTGGCCTCATCTCTAGGATAGAATTCTTACTATACTTTGACTCCTAATACCCAATAGTAGGACATGGCATCTCCATCTCCATCTGGTGATGCTACTCCTTCAAAAACACATAGGCATAGGAACCTCGATCACCCTTGTTGGAGTGGTGCTGCTTCCCATCTTATATTAGACTTGTACTTTTCTTATATAGATTACTTATGGTATCAATATCAAATAAGAATCTTATACTCCATTATTCTCCCTTTCATACTCTATGCATTCTATGATATTCTCAACAAAATATTCTACTTCCTTCATTTGTGTTGCTTATTTGGTGAGGGGTTGGTCGAGTGTCCAAACCCTCTCCTTGAAATTCAAGCGTGCTTACGCACCCTCACACATATGAATGAGTGAGCGACTCCATCCCTCTTCTTTTAGTCTTTCCAGGGGAATCCTCTCCTTAACAGTTGAGCCATGCTTACGCACCCTCTCTTTATCAGTCGAGTCATGCTTACGGATCCTTGCCCGATGCGGACAAGCTACCTCATTCCTTACCCTTGGACTTTATTTACTTTTTCATCCTAAGACATGGAATTATGCCCAACCCATTACCTTAGATTAGAATTACGGGATTGGTTGGGGTAGAATAGCCCAGGAAGGAATTTTAGTTGCATGGTCCTGCAAGGAAAGGATTATGGTACCGAGGAGGGAAGGATGGCTTTACCTTTAGCTTTGATCATGTAAGAACTATCGAAACCTTTAGTTTATGGGATGGATGGGAGGGGAGATCCTGGGAATTGAAGCTGATATCCTCGGAACTACTGGATGGATAGATTTATTGATTGATTACAGCCATAACGAAACATGGATTGAACAGATGGACTGGATAGATGGGATGCATGGGCCATTAGCCAAGAGGGAAAACTTTCATAGCTCACCATGCTCCTGCAGGATAGGATAGTAGCCAATAAAAAAGGGTTTACTTTAGCATATAGAGTGGAAGAACCGCTGGATTGATTATACACATCCTAAACTGATTAGAACATGGATGGCATGGCTGGATGGATAGATGGATAAGTTGAATGGATGGGCAGAAGGAGGGGATTGTTGGGATGGATTTTTGAGTAACCCATAGCATAGGATAGTTTACTTTTAGTTGATATCGTCTTACTCCTGGTCTGATTCAATTAAAGAAGGCACAATTCTGAAGATCCCACACCAGCTGGTCCAACCTGTCTAACTGACATAGCTAAAGTAGGCACATGATAAGTTGAAGAAGAGAAGGTTCCTTTGGAATATTCAACTAAAGATTAGGTGAGTTTCCCAAGAAGTGAAGTGGTTCCAGTTGATATAAAAAACCTAATCAAAGATGTTGTTTGTTCTATAGAAGACCCTTATTTATGTGAGGTTCGAGGCATAAGAAAGAAAATCATATATAAAGGCCCAATCAGAGATAACATAAATTGGCGGCTTCATTGGAAGAACCCCATCATTTTCAAAAGGCACCAGACATGGAGTGGTCTGGTTGATCTCAAAAAGCTTCTGACGTAGCCAGTGAAAGAATAAAGCTTGGAATGAATGAATTTCCAAAAAGAATGAAATTCAAACAATACGAGAGAGCAAGATTTAGCTACTTTTTCATGTTTGTTACCAAGTAGCTTCATTAGGGGTCCTCTAGTCAGGGGGAAAGTAGCGTCTACTAGCGCAGGAAGTCACTATCCAACCTTCAGTTTGGTTTCAGTGCACTTAGTCATCCCGTAAGAAGCTGCTGCTTGGCTAACCTGCTCGCTGCTACAATGCTCAGTGTCGGTCATGTATCCAGTGTGGGCTCAGAGTTCACCTTCCTTTCGAGGAGATTTGACAAACCTCTTTTGGGGGGTTGATCTGCAACATGTCCTTTGAAATGGAAGATGAAAGGAAGGAAGTAGAACTATTGGTGAGCCCAACGCCTACCGAGAACTAGCCATTCCTACTCCACTAACAAAGTTTTCCTCGCTCCACGAGCCCCCATAGGCTCTTAGATGCTACTTTATGCTTAGTTAGCTCTATCCTCAGGTGTACTCTTGGAGGTGCTATTATTGGCTACTACTGCTGGGAAATAAACAAAGAAACACAATGCATGCCCTACCACTACTACTGCATCGAATTAAGTGCGCTATTGCTACTACATTTATTTAAGTGCACTGCTTTTGTTACTCTTGTGATGCCTACTCCTTAGATGGGGTTAGCTTTATCCTTAGGTCCTACTCTTTAATCAGCTCTATATTGTTAGAAAGCGTCCAACTCGTTCTATGCATGAGAAAAGCTACTGCTATTATATACTACCTACTGAATTGCATGCACTGCTTTGCCTACTGTGCACTGTGTTACCTCTTGCTTTTGGTTAGCTCTATGTAGCTCTATCTTTGTAGTCTACTACCCTATTGAAGTGAGAACAACTACTGCTACTACCTACAGTTATGCAAGTTAGAAGCCTTCCTACAAAATCCCTTTGCTCGCTCTTCTTGTCACTATTGAGTGAGATGAGATGCTATTCTTGAGATAGGATAGATAGTTAGCTCTTTTCTAGCTCCTCGTTAGCTCTTTCGTAGCTACTTAGATGCTACTCTTAATAAGAGGGTTGGCTACCTTTCAAGAGGTTCTTTCTTCTTTGTAGCTTGTAGCTCTTGATAAAAAAATAGATGGTTAGCTTTGAAGATACTTTCTCCTTTTTTTCACTTTCTTCTTATAGTTGTTTCTTTTGCAGCTCCTATGCAAGTCAGAATAGATACTGGTAGTTACTACCTACCGATAGGAGAGGTAGCTACTTTAAGGAAGAAAGAACTCACAAGGAAAGATCTGCGGAACAATGACTATTTAGTCAGAACAACTCCTTGCTAGGTCTTGCTCAGCAGTGAGAATACAAAGCACTACTCAGAAGAACAACTACTTCCTTGTAGTTACACCTACTCGTTTCATTCATGCAAGACAACAACAACTAGATAAAGTGAAGAACTCCAAGAACCAATGATATTCACTACTATAGCTAGGAACGAAGTAGCTATGAAAGTGATACACCTACTATGAAATTGATACAACAGCGATATCAGCTATCAAAGCGATAGATACACCTACACCTATTCCTTATAGCTATTAAAGAGAAACACCTACTGCTACTGCATTTAGCTATCAAAGCGAAACAACTTCTGTATTGTGCTACTGCTACTAATACAACTACCGATGAAATGACTCTCCCTTAGACCTACTATCTTACATACCTGATTGATAGGTGTGTTAGGCGTCAGTGATCAACAAGGGTCAAAGAGCGCCCTCATAGGCTATTCTATGCATCTTGTTTCTTATCGACAACCCACAAAAACCCTATAATAAGGCACCTACTAAGCTCCTATCCATAAGCCAACAAAGAACCTATTTCCCAACTAAGGGAAAGAAGGAAATGTGCCTATTTCCCAACTAAGGGAAGGAGGAATCTATGTTCCAACTGAAAGCACTCCTTGTGTAACTCAACGCTTTGAAGTGAAGCACCTTCTCTTGAGGGAGGAAGAAATCCTAGCTATACTTGTAGATTTACTTGTAGGGAATCAATACGCTCCAGGAGGAAACCTATTCAAAGGTATTTCAAATCCTAGCTAGGTGTAGTTAATTGACAATATAACTAGAAAAAAGAACTCCTAATTTTTTGTACTACTTATTCTGCTCTTCTGGGAAAGTTGGGTGATAGGTTGGGATAGTAGGTTCCCACGCTATGATGTGGCCTCTAGGGATAGGATTGGAACCCAACCCACAAATGGGGTGTCTCCAACCAAAAATGTCTACTGACTCGTCATCGATCGAGAGGCTAGATGAGAAATCTATCGACTAACCTAATTAAGAGGCTCTGGAATGTTGCTAAAGCCCATTTCAAGAAGGTTAGGGCTGATGGAAGCTGAATTTCACTCTACTTTCAGTACCACTTGATCGTGGCTTAGAGGGGCCTGCTCATCAACCCAGCTCAATGCCTACAGTATGAGTGGTCCCAACCTAAAATCAGACCAGCTCGTTCTGACTAAGAAGTTAGGAACTTGAAATTGGCTTGCCTCGCTCGATGACTTCCACCAGCCCGTAGTACTTGAGGCCAGTGGGTCAAAGGGGCCAGCGCATGGATGCCAATCGAAAAAGTGGACTATCAGTCTTAAATTTAAGATGGGTGGTTAGGGAATATGGAAGCTGACTTGCCTAGGCTAAGTAGGTTCCACTGTTCAGGTGAGCCCCTAGTCGAGGCAGGCTTCTCACTTGCATAGTTGTAGGTAGTAGCAACAATTGTTCTCACTTCAATAGGGTAGTAGAGCTACAAAGATAGAGCTGCATAGAGCTAACCAAAAGCAAGAGGTAACACAGCGCACAGTACGCAAAGCAGTGCATGCAATTTAATAGGTAGTATATAATAGTAGTAGCTTTTCTCATGCATAGAACGAGTAGGGTGCTTTCTAACAATATAGAGCTGACTAAAGAGTAGGACCTAAGGAAAAAGCTAACCCCATATAAGGAGTAGGCATTAAAGAGTAACAAAAGTAGTGCACTTAAATAAATGCAGTAGCAATAGCGCACTTAAATCGATGCAGTAGCAGTGGTAGGGCATGCACTGTGTTTCTTTGTTTCTTTCCTAGCAGTAGTAGGAAATAGTAGCACCTCCAAGAGTACACTCGAGGATAGAGCTAACTAAGCATAGGGTAGCATCTAGGAGCCTATGGGGGCTTGTGGAGTGAGGAAAAGCTTTGTTAGTGGAGTAGGAAGGGTAGTTTTTGGTAGTCGTTGGGCTCACCAATAGTTCCACTTCCTTTCTTTCATCTTCCAATTCAAAGGATAGGTCGTAGATCAACCCCCCAAAATACGTCTGTCAAATCTCCTCAAAAGAAAGGTGAACTCTGAGCCCACACGAGATACATGACCGACATTAAGTGTTGTAGCAATGAGTGGGTTAGCCAAGCAGCAACTTCTTACGGGATGACTAAGTGCACTGAAACCAAACAAAAGGTTGGATATTAACTTCCTATGCTAGTAGACACTGCTTTCCCCCTGACTGGAGGATCCCGAATGAAGCCGCTTGGAAATACACATGAAAAGTAGCTAGATCTTGCTCTGTTGTATTGTCTGAATTTCATTCTTTTTGGAAATTCATTCATTCCAAGCTTCATTCTTTCACTGGAACAATTTCTCCTCTAATATCTTTGAGAGTTCTTCTTTATCTTCCAAGAGATTAGAGGATCACTCAGAAACAGAAAATAGCCCAGTAAGCAGCCCTACAAGGTATTGCCTTTGTTAGTCTAGGTTGGCTCCCCCTTAGGGGCGCTGCCACGTCGTGAAATTGCTAAGGTTCAATTCCTTTCGCAGTATAGCTTGGAGGTATGAAGGTGTTTGCGCGACAACGGAATGCAGCTTAGTCACGAGGTGTCTAAATCACACGCTAAGGCTATATAACGAGTGTCAAGCATGAGGAAATGGCGATTTAGAAACCGGAGAAAGACTCGCTTGGATCGTGATGTAATGATGGGATTGGTCCTATCCTAGTATCCTAAGGCCCACTTCATACCCCCTTTGATTCGAATTA